>QZWR01000187.1:0-29037 GCA_004114325.1 Zoophagus insidians | reverse complement strand
GTAAAATTTAAGATTTAAGAGATTTAGCTTAAATCTTCAGATTTAGTCACCCCTGACGAAAACTTCCCCACTTGCGACACCCCCTCCTCGACCACGATTTTTTTATTCTGCTTTTTTTGCACGTTACTCGTGGTCGAAGTCACCAAGTTCATTTACCGCACCGTCCTTTTTTGGCAATACTTGCAACACGGTTTTCAAAGGAAGCACATCAACTTGACTTTTCTCTCCATTCTTGGGGCTTTTGCAAGTGTGATTCTCATGATCGTTTTTACATGCATGCAAATCGTTGGGATAGCGAATCCACAAACCACATCGGAACTCGCAACTGGAGTAAGGTTGCCGTATTTACACCCCCAAAGGAATTACATAGGGGGCATCACTTTGATCGTCATTTCCACCATCCTTATCCTCCATACAGACGCTTTTGCTGAGGTTTCTTACTCCTCCTCCAAAATGAAACCTGTTAGAACGTTGAAAAAAGTGTATTTCCTGACGTTTGCATCCACGACCACTCTTTACTCGTGCTTGCTTTGGGCTTTTTACTCACCAACGTGCTACAAGCCGCGTAAATTTTAATTCTCGTGGTGTCAAGTGCGTTGATTGTGGTGTTCTCTTGGGCATCGACTTGGATCATTCACGAATTGCAAAAATGTGCCACTGGTGGAGGACCAAAGTATGTTTCAATGATCTCCATCATCAAAAGAACGAGGCTTTTGATCTTCCTTTGACTGGTGTTTACGATCTTGGGAACGGCGATTAACATCTATGTCCCGGTGCAAGCTCATTCACAGGATTGGGCAATTGCCGGTCCTTGCTTTTCGTTACTCGGATTCGCCTTCAATACGTTGGGTTTACTTGCTCACGGATTCAAATTGCTCACGAACAGGCTGGAAAAATCGACAACGTCCTCAAGTAACAACAACGAGACTGAGGGCAAAACTATCCAGTTCACAAACAGAATCATGAACTCCAAAGAGACCGCCGTGACTGCTCATGAATTTCAAATTTCAACCGTGCCCCGATGAATCTCTTTGAAATGGTTAAAGAAAACGAAATAGCTGCCATAGGTGTGAAGCATGGAGGGCATGAGATGGGCATGGCGTGCCTTGTTTTTCATTTTTTTTAAGCAATTATCCCGTCGCTTAGACTGGATACAGAGCTTGAGCTGTTCCTCTAATCGTCACCTTTGTGTTTCTCAAATGTTTTCGCGTTTTTTTGTGTTGATCTTTTTTCGAAGGGACAACAGAAAATGTTTGAAAATCTTCCCTGGAAGCGACCAGAAGAGCTCGAGAAAGGCGAAACAATCGCCAAGATAATGGAAGGAAACGAGTTAGATCAATTCGAAGTAAACGCTCGATTCGCCTCGCTCAAACATGTAAAAATCTCCGACACCTCTCTTCAAATTTTAGAAATGTGGCTGCAAGCTCTGCCCTCCACCTTGCTAACGCTTGATGTGAGCCAAATTATATTTGATGAGGACACCGCACGCGCCCTTGCGCACGCCTTGAGGCGGTTTCACAATTTAGACGGTCTTTCCTTCTACGCAAGTCTTTTCCGTTACAACAGCTTTCTCATTGTAGTTCCAGTACTTGAAACCCTCGTTTCCGTTAGAAGCCTGATTTTCGGGCATAATTTCGACCACAGCCACTTTGATTCAGAACAAACCCCGAGATCCTTGAGTTCAGCTCTTTGTAAACTCTCTTCGTTGCGTTTCCTTCGTTTAGAATCACTTTTTCAGGATGTGAACAGCTTCGAAGTTGTTGCAGTAGCATTACGGAACTTGAAACAACTCGAAGAACTCCATTTCGTGGATAACATGTTAGATTCGAGTCGTGCGAGGCATTTAGGTTCCGCCTTGGAGGAATTGAAACTCTTGAAAACTCTAGATCTCAGTTCCAATAAATTTTCTTATAGGGATGAGGGCATCCTTGCAATCCTGGGACGTTCTTTGGCGAAAATGACTTGGTTAAGAGAACTTGATTTATCAAACCTGCATCTGCAACATAAACATCTAGTACCATACGGAGATAGTGAAGGACTTTCAGTAGCTTTAGGACGGCTGGAAAACTTGCGAGTGCTCCGTCTCACTAAGAACAATTTAGGCCCTGAAGAGATTAGAGAGCTTTGTCAATCCATCCCAAACCTCTCTTGCTTGGAAAAGCTTTATCTCGATGGTAATTATTTGACCACAGCTGGAGCGAGCATTTTGGGTTGCTGGGGATTAGAAGAGCTCGTATCCGTGCATGAGCTTGATTTGTCATATAAATTCACTTGACCCAGGAGGGTTGGGAGACATTGTTCGTGCTCTCGTCCACAGCCAAGCTCCAATTAAAAGAATCTTGCTCTGTAATAACGAAGTTGGTCGCGATGGAGGTGCAGAAATCGTGCGGATGCTTCGAAGCCTACCGAGTTTGGAGTTTGTTGATCTCCGAAACAACCGAATGGAGTCTAACGTCGCTCAGACTTTGGTAGCGGCTTCAAAGAGTTTTTTGGACCTATCCTCGAAAGTCCTCGTTGACCTATCTCACAACTTATTTGAGTTTGGTGATTTTTTGAGCCTGGCTTTTCATTTTTCCAGCTCGATCGTCCATTTCAGTGAACAAGAACGAGTTGATTTCGAGCAAATCTTCAAGCGATATCGAAACCGGTATCGATTATTCTTCCTTCTGTTAGCCCTTCGTCGTCACCCAACCTCGCCAATGAGGGTTCTGCCCATAGAATTAGTCAAGATCATTCTGAAACGCTTTCCGGATGTGTACGAACTTTAGTAAGAAAGAAGAACAAAAATGGGAGGCCTGTGCCTCGTGTTGGTTCTTGGTGTTTATGTATTATGTTTATTCACAAATTGTGAAGAAGAGCTTGAACTCAATCACATTTAAATCAGAAAAAAAACGGAAATCAATCCCTTCTGTATCTGTCACACGTCGTAAAGAGTTCAGGTGGGAGGAGGCTCAACGACCGAGCCGCACAAATGATGGAAACCAGTTTCGTCCATCTTTTATACTTGGCAAGCCTCGTTTTTCGTTTGGTTGAGTGAGTGACTGGAGCAACTTCTCAAAAAAAGTTAAATCGTTCATAAACTGGGTTTATCGCAAGACAAAAGACCAAACCAAGGGCCAACAAAAAACCTCTTAATGCTCGTAAAAATCCAACAATAAACCTATCAACACTAGTCGGCACTTGACGTGCTGCTCATTCTAAAAATCCAGAGGAACGCGGTGAAGTCTTTGCAAAATCTTTTTCACCAATTCTGCTGGCAAGATTCGCAAGCGTCCGAATTTCCGGGCAGAGCAGACTGCAATCACCAATTTGAACCAATTTTGATACCTTTCAAAATACTTCATCTCGAATAATTCAGTGAAAACGGTGAAATGACTGCAACCGATCAAACGAAAAGCAAAGGGTTTGAAATCCTCTCTAATCAGACCGTTTCCCGACAATTCAAAGCTTAGAAGTTTGGTATGGACAGCCAGTTCCTCAAGGGCCTCAACAAATGGCTCGATATCGTCCGGTTCCAAACTGTGTTGTTTCAAACTCACTTTCCGTAAGGAAGGAAACGATTGTTCTTCCTTCAGCAACTTTGCAATCGCGATTAAGCCTTGGGAGTGAATGAAATTACCCGTCAAATCCAAAGTCTCCAACAAGGGGCATTGAGGAAGCACGGAAACGATTCTGTGGACACCATCCCAACCGAACTCGTTGTATTCTAATCCAAGACGTTTCAAACAAGGAGACAATTTTGGGAGCACCGAAGCAAGACGAGACGCGCCTTCCAATCCAAATGCGTTCCAACCCAGATTCAGCTCTTCCACCGTAGCCAAGGTTTCCAGTCCAGAAAGAACCGCGCAGAGACCTTCCAAGCCTAGGTCATTTACTGCCAAATTTAATGACTGCAAATTCACTAGGTGTTTCAACTGTGGTCCAATCGCTTGACCACCAACCGCCCCGATGAGGTTATCTCGTAAATTGAGCTGTTTCAATTTCGTCAGATGAGATAAAGTCTCTGCGAGGAATTTGGCTCCAGATTGGCCTACATCTGCAGATGAGAGATTAAGTGTCTCTAGCAAACCAAGTTTTTCTAAAGCTGAAGCGAGTGGGGCATGTGCTGAAGCGAAGCCATTGCTGAACAACTGCACTGTTCGAAGCGAAGTGAGTTTTTCTAACGTCGCACACAACAAAAGCGTGCTCTCCCCTTGTAAAAAGTTCCATCCCAAGTTCAAGTCTTCCAACTGGGACAAATTCCCCAGAACTGGAATCAAATGTTTTCCTCCTTCCGGTTTGATCGAGTTGTACTTTAGGTCCAGTACTCGGAGATGAATAAGCTTTCCGAGAAAAGGAGCCAGCGCTTCTGCTCCTTGAGAACTCATCATGTTCGCCGATAAATCCAGTGATTTCAAAGAGGTGAGATTTTCTAAGTAGGGACTGAGGCTTTTTATACCGTCTGCACCGAGCCCGTTTCCAGGCAAGGCAAGATGCTCTAGGTTGACAAGATTTTTAACTGATGGAACAATTGTTGCGATACCGGGACGGCATTTCACGAATTTGAGGGTATGAAGAGAGGACAGGCTTTCTAACGCACTTGCTAACAAAGAAGCCGCATCTCCGCGAAGGTTGATCTCATTAAATTCGAGTTCGAGCAAGGTGGGAGGGAGGAAGATCGGCAAAAGGTTGAGTAACTCGGGAGGAAGTTCTTGGTTGAGAAAAGATCTGCCGTGAAACTCGACATGTTTCAAACCTGAAAAATGCTCAAGCTTCAGCCCTCCAGTCTTTGCACTTCCGTTTCGAGAAACACCTTCAACGATTGCAAGGGTTGTTCCTTGCTCGATCTCGTCAAGGAAGTGCATCTCTTCTCGTGCGTGCTTTTTTGATTTTTCACAAGTTTGAAAAATCAAAAATCAAAAATCTCAAACCAAACCTGCTACTCTGAGCTTACAAAAGTGCTGTGTACGATTTACGTTTTTTTTATAATTTACAGACATCTATGAAGAGGAGAATCATCTTCCTTAGCAATAGCCGAAACTCATTGTGTCGCTTTCGGTCTATTGAATTCCTCTTGACGGAAAAAAACAAGAGAAACTCTCCTAGACGACCGCAAGCAAACCTGCTCTGCAGCCTTTTGAACTAGACAGGGCTGTCCATGATCCTCTCCAGGAACATTCTTGCTTGGAGCATCTTCACACGAACATGTACCTTCCATTCTGCTCGCTCTTCGACGAGTAGAGACATGGCTTGATGAACATGGCGATTCAGTGATTCTTCAGCTTCAGATATCGTCGAATCCTCTAAAGGAGATTGAGTTTGAATTGATTCGAGTTTTGGAGGGTTTGAATTCTTCAAATCGCCCTTAGAGTTTAGAAGTCTCAGTCTCTTGAACGGAGATTACTTTTCGTGTTCGGATTCAACTCTTTTACTCGTTGATCTGACTTCCTTCCAAGCTGTTGGGACCATTGCTGCTGGTGGTTGTGGTGGTTGTGGTTCGAAGAACTGAATTCCCGGAACGATCAATGTCACCAATCATTGAGAATATTCGAATGATTTTGGGCAGAGTATCGCATAGTGAAGATCAATTGAGGTACTGGCAAGCCGATCATAAAGGGTATAAAATTTTAAATCTAGAGTTTCTGAATGATAAGACTACAAAACAAAGTGAACTTTTTTTGTGACCATCTTTATCAACTCCAGAGGAAGCATGCCAATTGCGGAATTTGATCCGCTTCTCATTTTACTGCTACTTCGAAGAGAGCATAAAAGAATCACGAGCTTAAACATTCTTTGATGACTGTAAAAGGTATCCGTCTCTAAATAACTTGCGTGATGGTTCAATCTCGAATACAAAACATGATAGGCTAAAAGCTTCACTGCATACGCTCCGCAATACGCATCGAGGTAAAGCACGTTCAAGAACTCCAGTCTTCCCAAACAAGGCGCAACCAATTTCATTTCTTCTTCATCAATGACATTCAGCATATATTCCAAGCGATTCAAAAATTGAAGTTTTTGCAAAGCAGTGACGATCGAAACTGAAGCTTGGCCCGAAAAACTGTTGACGCCGAGGTGCAGTTCTCTCAACCGCTCAAGTTTCACCAATTCTGTGGTGAACACATCGACACTTGTCGATCCCAAAGCATTCAACCTCAACTCTAAGATTTCCAACGTTTTGCTTAGCTTTTCAAATTTCGACGCAATCAAAAGCAGGTTGTGAGGACCAAGCTTGCAGGTGGACAAGTCCAGTCTTTGCAACAAAGTCAAATTTTCTAAAGCTTCAGCCAATGCCATACTGGCTTGAGAATCTTCCAAATTATTCCCTCCCAGCTCTAAATCTTTAAGTTTCACCAATTTACCGAAAGCAGGAGCGAGGATTATGAACGATGCAGAGCTCAAAGACGTTGAAGCCAACTTCAAGGTTTCAAGAGACTTTGCCACGAAGGGGAGCCACCTATTCAACGCCAGGGCGCCGATGTCGTCGCCAATCTTATTAAAACTCAAATTCAATTTCTTCAATTTGATCAATTTTTCAAAAGAAGGAGCAAGAGAGGCCACGCCTTCAGCTCCTAGCTCCGTCGATTGCAGATTCAAGTCGGATAACTGTTCGAGGGTTTCAAATACTGGAGCCATTTTGAGAGCTCCCTCAAGGAGAACGCGATTGTACGAGAGATCTAACGATTCAAGCATATTCAAATGTCGTAAAACATCACCGATGTTCCGTAGATCTGCATTGTTCCCGCTAATGTTCAATGTTCTAAGCTTGATAAATTTCTCTAACACTGGGCCAATTACATTCAATTGGAAGTAATCATGGACGACATTTGACAGACCTAGCACCTCCAAAGAGTCTTTTGGTCTGGCATCAAGAACCTCAGTCAATGCACGCAGTTCATTCCCACTATAGTCCCCTATTCCTCTCCGGAACTGGATGCAGCGCAACTCTGGACATGTTGCAACAGCTTGAGCGAGAAGTCTCAGATCGAAATCTGTGTTCGTGAGTCCCATTAAATGAAGATTCTTTAGCGTTTTGGGGAGGTTGAGAACAGAAAGATTCATTCCAAATGGCGAGGAGACTTCCAGTGTTTCCAAAAACGGAAAGTTCTCAAGCTCTTTCAAAACCTCAGTGAGATCGTCGCGGAGGGATAAACCTAAGGATTTGAATCTGGGAAGTTGAGAAAGTTTTGGAAGGAGAATCTTCAAGCTTTCAAAGTCCCAAAAAGTTTGGAGTAGGTTCAGACTTTCCAAACAGGTCAACGCTCCCAGAACTGAGGCGAAGATGGTCATCGCAGGTTCAGAAAGGTCCATCTCTCGAATAACGTTCAAATGTCGAGCCATATCGTTGTTGTGATGTAAATCCAAGTGCTTTAAAAAAATCAATTTGCGCAGTGAAGTAGCGAGGGCTCGATAGTCTTCGTTGGTAAGCATGAGACCTGCAAGGCTCAAGTTTTCAAGACTGTACAAACTCCCTATGTAAACAGCTATGGACTTGAAGTCTTCGATTCGAATGAAACTCAAATCCAGCGATATCAAGGAGTGCGGCAGGAAGGAGGAGAGTACTTGAGTTTCCAACACATTCAGACTCGTGCTTATTTTGACGTGCTTCAAAGCCAGTAATTGAGGAATGTTGTTCTCTCTTCGTTGGTTCTTCTTCAAACGAATGAAAGCTGTTGTTTCGCCTTCTCGAAGTTCATCGAGAAACTGAGGCGGAGAAGAAAACACAAGTGTGAAATCGTCGAGCATGTTGGTGTTGGTGGGACGGATTCGTTTTCTTGCAACAAAAAAAAACGATGAACCAAACTGGCGAGGTTGTCTTCCCTAGAACAGCTAGAGACTTGGATGATATCGAAGAAGGAAGCACAGTGGCTTTTATTTTCGGAAGGTCCCGACGAATTAGTCTGAGCGAGCTCAATAAAACATTGAGGAATTTAAAACACGTGCGAATCTCTTCAAATCGTGTTCCCAGGTTGAGAGAACTTTACCTTACGATCGCATCCCTCCCATCATCTCTTGAGACTTTGGATCTGAGTTGCAAATTCTATTCCTTCCCTGAGATGTTCGAACATTTTCACTCGCTCCGCCACCTTCGACTTTGTACCCATCCCTCCGAGTTTTCCGGCCTATCGACCATGTTTGAGAAAATGACAAGCTTAGAATTCCTTGATTTGGGAGCAACCAAGTTCGGTAGAATTAAAGTGCACGAATCCGCGATTTCACACCTAGTTCATTTAAAGAGTTTGTCCCTTGCGAACAACGACCTGTTTCCGAAACACATTGCGATTCTTGCCTCGTCATTCAAACGGTTACGGAGTTTAAAAAGCTTGAACTTATCAATGAATAGTCTGACACACGCAAGTGTGAATTTGGTGTTGGAAGCCCTCTTAGAAAGTCATGGGTGTTTAGAGAACTTAAATCTTCGTTACAATCAACTTGGCGACCCGAAGGATCTAGGCGATGATCTCATCGTTTACTCACAGAGATTAAGCAAGTTGAAGTCGTTGAATGTTTCGAATACCCAACTAAGTGATCGCCTTGCAGACATGTTGATTTGTTCTGAGCACGTTCAAGAGTTGGAGCTTGAAGAGGTTCGATTCACAGCCGAGACCATTTCTTCCATCTTTCCGGTTTTACTTCAACTGCCTGGTCTGATACGATTGAATCTCAACAAGAATATCATTGGCACAAGTGGAGCCAAAGCACTCGCGCCGGTATTGGAACGCTTGACGACTTTACAAGCTCTAGAACTAGGACAAAACGGATTTGATACAGAAGGCGCAAAAGCATTAGCTCCAGCTCTGGGTAAGCTGGTTTCCTTGCGAACGCTTGATTTGAGAAGAAACCAATTTGGATCACGAGGAGTCGAGCTCCTTTTGTCTGCGATTGAACATCTCCAATCTCTTGTAGATTTGAACCTGGAGGGAAATGAAATCGATTCCCCGACGGCTCTAGCACTAGCCAGAGTTTTAGGACGAAATTCATCAACTTTGAAAACACTTCAC
Source organism: Zoophagus insidians (assembly GCA_004114325.1). NCBI lineage: Eukaryota > Fungi > Zoopagomycota > Zoopagomycetes > Zoopagales > Zoopagaceae > Zoophagus > Zoophagus insidians. The sequence continues at coordinate 20,056 of QZWR01000187.1, read as the reverse complement.
TTAGGAGAAACTTTTCTAGGAAACGAGGAGGCAAAAACGATTGCACCTGAGCTTGCAAAACTGTCATCTTTGCAAAACTTGATTTTCTTTCGGAATCGAATCCACGTCGAAGGGTTGACAGAACTTTCTAAGGCGTTCCAAGAGGGCTTGTTCATTTCATCGCTCCGAATTCTGAGCTTGGGATCATGCAACTTTGGGGTTGCAGGAGCGAAAGCCCTGGCTCCAGGATTAGAGCGTTTGGTTCTCTTAGAAGAATTGTCTTTGGGTTCAAATCAAATTATGGAAGAGGGCGGTAAGGCCATTGCTTCGGTCTTGCCAAAGTTGAGGAATTTGGTGAGTTTGAATTTCGCGTACAATCAATTGCGCGCCGAAGGAACATTGGCCGTGGTTCAAAGCCTTTCGACACTTGATCTCTTGGATACACTACATCTACAAGTAAACGAAGTAGAGCCTGACAAAACTGGAATACTTGCGCCTTATCTCGGGCGAATGAAAAACCTCCAATGGCTGGACTTTTACGCGAATTCTCTGGTTGGGGGTGGGATGAAAGCCTGGGCGATTCATTTGCTTGAGCCTCGACCCCATCTGCTTGTGCGAGACGCGGAACTGTTGGTATTTACCAAGTACCAAGAAGCCTTTGATTTATTGACTCTGATCTCCTCGTTGCGAGGTCATTCTCTGCTCACACCGATGAGAATGTTGCCGATGGAGCTGTCAAGCGAATTGGTTGTGACATCTACTTGAGCATCATGTCGCCGCATGTTAAAAATGAAGAGTCATGGTAGATGGTACGGTGAAATCATGTTCTGATATGTTGATTTGTATTTGTAGCACAGATTCGGCGAATCAGTCATCTCAGCCACCGCTAGATTTTAGAAAGAATGCGAAACACTCCCAGACACACAGGCCTTCACATGCATGGAAAAGAATGTTTTCACAAACTCCATGTCTATCTGTGCGTTATTGTCGGTTTGGTCGCTGCTCTGGTTTTTTTGAAAAAAAGCGTCAAAGATCAACAAAATGCTTCCCACGTTCAAGAATACTCGCCCGAAGTCAATGGAAGAGGTGAAAGAAGATGACTCCGTTGTACGAATTCATGACTTCGACGCTCAAGATTACCATCAGCTGGCACGAATGAGTAAAATCAAACATCTACAATTCGATTACATACGTTTCCCCTTGGATGATCCTGAACCAGTGCTCCCAAAATTCTTAGAAACATTCGCTCTCTACTCGTTTCTCCCTGCCAGCCACCTCCAAAGTTTTTTCTCCTGCTTGAATTCCCTCGTCTCTCTCCAAACCCTTGTTTTTGAAGGCTCAAACATCGGTTCATCTCTTCCTCTTGTAGCCTCAACTCTCAAAAACCTAGTCTCGTTGCGTAAATTGGTGATCGGTTCCGACCAATTTGAAAACATCCCACTTGAGTTCGCAAGCGCACTTACAAAACTGACTTTGTTGGAAGAACTCGTGTTCGTTTTCGATGGCATCAACGGCAACCAACTCCGGGTTCTCGCCCCAGCATTTCAAACTATGTCCAAACTCCGTGTTCTGAATCTCAGAGGGAACGGTTTGCAATATGATGATGCGGTCTTCCTCTTAGAACCACTCCAAAACCTCGAATCCCTCCAGGAGCTGTCTTTAAGCTACAATAGGATTTCGTTTACTGAACCACCAACACAAGGGAGGAGGATCCTCGGAACGGCTCTTCAAAACCTGGTTCGACTCAAAACGTTGGACCTTGGTACAACCTGTATGATTCCCCGGAGTTTAGAAGAGATCGCGATGGCGATTCCGAAATTACAGTGCTTAGAAGCGCTCGATTTGCAATTCAACAAAATGGGGGAAATTGGGATTTCCCTTTTTGTCGAACATTTACAGACCTGTGAGCAACACTCCCTGAAAAGACTCGTGCTTAGCTCCAATGAATTGAACACCGCTACAGCAGCCGAGAAAGTATCAACGTGGATGGGGAAACTCCCGAATTTGCGAGAACTCGTCCTTAGTGGAAACAAATTTTTGTTGGATGTGCAAGGAGCTGAGTTTTTCACAAAAGCGTTGAGAAACATGAAGATTCTGGAACTTCTAGACTTGACCGGCTGTGGGATCGGCTGTCGTCCAGATATGATCGTTCCTGTACTTCGATCGTTGTCGAGTTTGAAGATCTTGATTTTGAAAAACGCTCCAGTCGAAACCGCAACTTCCTCCGCGTTCGCTGAAATCGGTTTCCCTGAAAATTTAGAAGAATTGGATTTGTCGAATGTAGGACTTGAACGAGAACAGGTTGAACTCCTTGGTCCTGCTCTATGTCGATTGAAGTACTTGAGGACACTAAAACTCAGTCGGACTTGCATGGATAAGGAGACCCAGGTTTCTCTCGTGTCTATTTTGAAGGATTTGGGAAATCTAGAGACCTTGGATCTGAATTCGAATGGAATTGATAAGGAGGTTGTGAGGGTTCTGGCCTCAACTCTGGGCTCACTTCCAAAAATTAGGTTGGTAGATTTGTCAATCAATTATTTGTCGCGGACATCGATTTTTACTTTGGCTTTTCATTTAGTTGATTTCGAAGGAATGAACGGACAGGGCATTCTCGTGGACAAATTGTTTCAGCTCTCTCAGGCCAGGTTCAAATTGTTCACCGTCTTGTGCTCACTTCGATCCGATCGTTCCCGTTCACACATGAGAATTCTTCCACTAGATATCCTTAAACGCGTGTGTACGAGATTGGTTTCGACGTCCTCAGTTTTCACCACGGATGCGAATAAAATCATTCTCTTGTAATATATGCGTCGTTTTTTGTTGTCCGTGAAGTCTAAGTTTCGACTTGTGCACTTATCAACCGATTTGTGGCGTTCACGTGTTATTTGCACTTCGGTGGTTTATGTAGGTACGGGCTGTTTCACCAAAAATGGAAAATCCAAAACCGAAAAAAAACACAAAGCTCAGCTTTCATATGTCCAACGCCAACCCCTTCGCGAGCAGCAATCGTTCAACTCGTCTACGTCCCAAGTACCTTGACGAGGTCTTGGAAACCGAAACCATTGCTGTTGTCCGGCTGAAATGCCGTGAAACGACAACGGCAGAAAAATTACTCAGGTCCAACTTCCAAAGTTTGAAGCATGTCAAAGTTTCAACTTCTCTTAGCATTCCTGAAGCTCCTGTTTTTTCCTCGCTCATACCCTCCTCCCTTGAAACTTTAGATTTGAGCGAAATTCGAATCGACTCCTTGAAGTCCGTTTGTCTCATACTGAACGCTCTACCAAGGTTGAAAGTGTTGTGTTTAACCAGTCTCCAACTTGGTGATGATGGAATTCGAGAAATCTCACCTTCGTTGAAACATCTATCCTTGTTAGAGACCCTCGATTTGAGTAAGAATTCGATCTCAAGACCAGGGGTGGAAGATTTGATATCAAGCCTGAAAACACTTTCGAAATTAGAAGGTCTGAATCTGTCCTCGAACGAATTAATGCTGGACTCTGTTGAGATCCTCATCCCTGTGTTAGAAGAATTCCCTTGTTTCAAACACTTGAACTTGAGGTCCAATTACATTCGTCACACGGACTGGGGAGAAGTCCAACTTCCCTTTCAAAATTTGGTTTCCCTTGAAACCTTGGAATTGTCAACTTCCTTCGGAACGGGGAGAGAAAAAATTGCTCGTGCTCTTCGCCAGTTGAAGCATCTACACACTCTCAATTTGCAAGGGTTTGTACATGATCCAGAAGACACGAAGGACTTTCCCTCAGCTTTAGAGACTCTTTCCTCCAGTTTACGCTCGTTGTCTTTACAATGGAACGCTCGAGTGGATCCAGAAGCAGGACTCGGGATCGTTACTGCGTTGGGAAAGCTTGCTGAATTAACTTCCCTTCGGTTGACCTTTGAAAACAATGCAGATGCTTTCGCGGCACTTGCTCCGAGTCTTTCGAAGTTGACTGCATTGGAGTCTCTCGATTTGAGTTATACCGTTACAACTGGACCAAATTCGGCACCAGCATTGGCTTCGATATTGGAAAACTTGACAAAATTACGTCGTTTGGAACTGAGTAGCTGCGGTTTAGGTCCACTAGACCTTGAAACACTTGCACGGGTGTTTACGAACCAAAATTTTCCTCGCCTTGAAGTGCTGAATCTCTCAAACAACGACATTCAAGCATCTGGCGCAACTTCTTTGAAAACGATTCTGGAAAGTCTTGGTCCTTCCGTACTTGAACTTAACATATCCCACAACAACTTGACGTTTGGATTGTATTCTCTAGCTTCAGCACTCGAAAAACTGGTCAACTTGCAAAGGTTGAATTTAGGAGCGAACGTCATGGACCAAAAAGATGCTAAAGCGATTGGGCCAGCGATTTCCAACATTTCGTTTCTAAAATTGTTGAATCTTTCTTCCATGGGGATAGATTCGAGAACAGCCGAGTACTTGATACCAGCAATCATTGGGACGTTGCCCAATTTAGAAGAGTTGAGCTTGGCAAATAATCCTCTTCTTTACGACGACGTTTTGAAACTGTTTTCTGTTACAAAGCCTGCCAAGGCTTTGAAATATTTGAACCTCGACGACGTCTCGCTCGGTTCAGACGAGGCTGCCAGTCTTTTAAAGAACTTTCCAATGTTAGAAGAATTACGGTTGAAAGGAAATCGAATCGGCCGAACCAGTGTGAACAACCTGGCTTCCAGTCTAGCAAGCCTTCGTTATTTAACAAGTTTGGAGTTGAGAGCGAATCGACTTGGGATTGACGGAGCTGTATTGATCTTGAAAGCTGTAAAGAGTTGCGATTTTTTAAGCGAGATCGACCTCACCCAAAACGGATTGGCAGAACTTAACGGAATCGAAGCCATCGCTCCTCTTGTTGGAACGCTCGGAACTTTAAAAACGTTGGGCTTTGAAAGTTTTAGTCATCCGAAACATGCAGCTTTTTACGTTTTGTATCCGAGGCTTCATGAACTCGGTTTTGGCCTTTCGGAGTTCGCAAGGCATCAAAAGACGTTCAAACTGGTGATTCTGTTATGCTCGATTCGAAATTATGCACGGGATGCAATGATAGCCATTCTCCCGATTGAGATGATCAAGTGCATCAGTCGTACATTGTTTGGACTTGGTTCTTCCTCCAATTCAGTCGGCAAGCCGCTTTGAGTTTTGTGAATGCTGTTCTTTCGACTTTTAAAGAGAACAAAGTAAAATGGATCCTCGATCGCAGGGGTGACTAAATCTGAAGATTTAAGCTAAATCTCTTAAATCTTAAATTTTACATTAAATCTTAAATTTTGCTTAAATTTTGGTCGGTTTCTGTGGACCGTTAGAGTTTTGAGCATAGTCACAAACTCAACCCGATCTTCTCTCGATCCTCCTCCTTGTGTTCTCCAACAACCCAGATAGGTCACGTCAACAATGTTTTTCCATTTTGTGGGCCAAAAAAAACTGAAATTTCAAACCAAAGAAAAGGATGACAACGAAATCGGTGGCCAAGGCGATGGCCATTTTACGAAACAGCAAGCCCCGATACCACTCACCTCAGAGAAGATGAGGAAATGCATCAAAAGAACCAGAGTTTGATGATGTTTTTTTTTCAAGTTTATTTCAAAAGACAGCACTCTTTCTTTCGTCACCGGGATTCTCCTTCTCCCTGAGCTCATGAGCTACTTGAGCTCAGTGACATGATCGGAGTGAAAACCTACAGACATGGCAACCAGGTTTTTTGTTTTTTTGTCCAAACAACACAAAAACTGATGAGGGAATACTTGTGGAGGCACGGAAGCCTCTCGTCCAGTCTGTGTTTTTCATTTTCCCATCGGTTGGGCAAAATGTAACGGTCGGCTCCAGATTTAAGCAATATTTAAGATCTTAAATTTTCTTAAATTTTGTTAAATTTTCTTACATTTACATCCAGATTTAAGATTTAGGCACCCCTGCTCGATCGAGGATCGATATTGATGTTGATATTGATATCAGATATCGCGGAACTCAGAGTCTGGGAAACCGTTTTTAGAGGACAAAGAAGAACACACAAAACAAACATGAACAACTCTTTTCAGGAAACAAAAACAGTTTTGAACCAACAACGGTCCGATCCCACCTTTACCTCCCCAATCAGCGAAAAGGTTCAAGTCTCGGCAAAAGGTAGCTTCAAAAAAAACAAAAACGAAAAAATTCTCGGCATTTCCCTGTCTCATTTAACTACGTTATTAGATGACCTCGGTTTCAAACAAAAAGAACAAGCCAATCTCGATTTCTATTCGGTTACGGGAAAAATAAAAAAAATAACGCGAGACCAAAACGTGGGAGACCGGTCCTATGTTGGATACGTCAAAGCTCGAGAAGAAAAATCGCACATTAAGGTTGGATTTGCTGAATACTTTGTTTCGTATGCATGGGGTGGAAAGTTCAAAGCAACCGTTCAAGCTTTAGTTGATCATTTCCAGGATCAAAATCCCTACTTGTTTATTGATTTCGTTTGTTTAGATCAACACAAGATTGCTGAATCAAACGGAAACACCACCTTTGAAGAATTAGGTGACCGATTTCGTTCGACGTTAGAAACTATTGGAGAAGCTGTTGTTGTGCTGACTCCTGGACGAGACCCAATTGCAAGAAATCGATGTTGGTGTTGTTTTGAATGGGCCATGTTTCAAAACTTGGGAATTTCGTTTGCATATTGTGTTCCGAAACAAGATGTCGACAAGTTAATCAAAGAGATGAAGATCCGCAGGATTGGTTTTGCGTATTACAACAACATTTTTGCGTCGATCAACGTGATGAAAGCTGAGGCTTCGAACAAAAACGATCAACGAAACATTTTAGAATTGATCCAGAGAATTGGGGTCGTGGAGGTGAACAACATTGTTTTAAACTCGATTAAAGATTGGTTCATCACTGTGTGTGAGCAAGCCCTGCAAGACTTGTCTCTTCGTCCAAAAGAACGGGTTGCGATCTTGAATTCTTATGGCTGTATTTACAAAGCTCTTGGAAGATTCGATGAAGCTTTACCTTATTATCAAAATGCTGTCGAGTTTGCGAAGAAAATTCCCAAAAACGATGAACAAATCGCAACTCAGCTCAACAGCCTAGCTGAGTTGTTGAGCGAAAAGGGGGACTACGATGGAGCCGAACCACTCTACCGTGAGTCTATTACGATTTTCAAGAAGGTTATCGGAAATAATCATCCAGACGTTGCAACTCGGCTCAGCAACCTAGCTGGGTTGTTGAGGGATAAGGGGGACTATGATGGAGCGAAGCCTTTGTTCGAAGAAGCTGTTTCGATCTTGAAAAAGAGTCTCGGAAACGACCATCCTGACATGGCTACCGGGCTTAACAACCTAGCTCAGTTGTTGAGCGAAAAGGGGGACTACGATGGAGCCGAACCACTCTATCGTGAGTCTATTGCAATTTTCAAGAAGGTTCTCGGAAATGATCACCCAAACATCGCGACGTTGCTCAACAACCTAGCTGCGTTGTTGAGCGCGAAGGGGGACTATGATGGAGCCGAACCACTGTATCGCAAAGCTCTTCGAATTGACAAGAAAGCCCTTGGAGATGATCATCCTGACGTGGCTAGGGACCTCAGCAACCTAGCTGGGTTGTTGAGAGAAAAGGGGGACTATTCAGAAGCAGAAAAACTGGTCAAACAAGCGCTCGCAATTGACGTGAAAGTCTTAGGTCCCGATCACCGTGACACAATTTCAGATCGAGCTTGGTTAGGCAATATCCTCCAAGCTCAAGGGAAGATCGATGAAGCCACTCCAATATTGAAGGAGGTCGTCGAATCCAGGAAACGTGTGCAAGGGGTTGAGCATCCAGACACAGCTTCTGCGCTCAACAACCTAGCTGGGTTGTTGAGAGATAAGGGGGACTATAATGGAGCCGAACCACTGTATCGCGAAGCTCTTCGAATTGACACGAAAGCACTTGGAGATGAACATCCATTCATTGCGACCGATCTCAACAACCTAGCTGAGCTGTTGAGAGCGAAGGGGGACTATAATGGAGCCGAACCACTCTACCGTGAGGCTCTTCGTATCGCCAAAAAAGCCCTTGGCGATAAGCATCCTGACGTGGCTACGAAACTCAACAACCTAGCTGGGTTGTTGAGCGCGAAGGGGGACTATGATGGAGCGAAACCGTTGCATGAAGAGGCTCTCAGAATTCGAAAGAAGGTTCTTGGTGCTGAGCATCCAGACGTTGCCCAATCTCTCAACAACCTAGCTCTGTTGTTGAGCCATAAGAGGGACTATGATGGAGCCGAACCACTCTTCCGTGAGGCTCTTCGTATCTGCAAAAAAGCCCTTGGCGATGAGCATCCTGACGTGGCTACGGACCTCAACAACCTAGCTGGGTTGTTGAGCGCAAAGGGGGACTATGATGGAGCGAAACCGCTTTACGAAGAAGCCATTTCAGTCTGGAAAGCAGCTCTTGGGTACAACCATCCAGACGTTGCTTCAGGGCTCAACAATCTAGCTTTGTTGTTGAGGAAGACCGGAAAGAAGCAAGAAGCAAGAAAGCTTGGTCGCGAAGCTTACAAGATTGCCTTGGATCGACTCGGAGCAGATCACCCGGATACTATCGATTACAAGGATTGGCTTACGTTTTGATTTTCATTTGTTTTGTGAATTTCCAGTTTGTTTCAACTTTAAATAAATACAAATATGTACGAGTATGTATTTGGATTTTGAGTATGTATTTGGATTTTTTCTGAAACAAATCCCTTCAAGATTTTGTTCAGGTGTAAAATCCATAAACTTTTTTGTGCAAATTAGAGATCACAGCAGAAGATTTTTTGATTTGCAACTTTTGGGGGTTCGTTTCGACTTCGACGTTCGCCTTCTTCGCTTTGTCCATCGCGCTCGAATCTGCTCCTCGAATTCGTCGAGACTGGAATCCGTGAATTGGGCCAGTCACTTCCATTTTGATACAGTGAAACTGTTGATTTTGTGAGTCCTCATCAAGTCATCATAACATTATTACTTTTCTTCCTTTTTTTTTGGCTGATCTTCTGGATTGTTTTCTAAAATTGCAAAGTCCAAAGTGCGTTCGGATGCATGTATCAAACCATACCCATACCAAGATTGGCTTACACATAATCCAGAACTTGCTCGTCTGCCTTGTTTTTTCAGCAAGAGGAACACAGAGCTTTTTTTTTAGCAAAAGAAAGCTTCACAAAACTTTCAAAAAATAATGCCAAAGAAAAACACGAACAAGCCAAAGAACCCCAACCGAGTCGCAGCCGGACTTCGTGCGGCTGAATATAGGAGACTAGAAAAAGAAAGAGAGAGAGAGCAAAGGAGGCGATCCAAACCTCAGCTTCTGGATTCCTCTTCAAGTCAAGGATTGGATGCCAGGAAGAGGAACCTGTGAGAGAAGGACTCTTCGGTTTTCGTTTTCCTCCTAGTACTTCTTGGATGTGTCAATCTTTTTCAAAAAATCCAAAACTTGAAAAATTCAAATTTTCCTTCTTTTTTTTTGCGAAATCGAGAATGTAATTTCCATCGGGAGGAGTAAAAAATATCGCAAACTTCTTGTCATTGAAGGAAAAGGAAAAGAGACAACAGAGTGAACAAGGAAACCCTTTCGAAAAATAAAAAACTTTAACTTTCCTTTTGGATTCCTCTGACACATCGGATATAGATATTCGATGTGGACTGACGGAAACCAAGCCTCTCGCTCGCTCGCTCTCTCCAAAAAGAGGACAGGAAAATCATCATGACAATTTCTACGACCCCAAAACTCAACGTCAAGTGTCAAGTGGTATGAGAGCATGAGTAAGAGCGAACACCCGAATACGTCGGACCAACGTGGAATCGAGGAAAACAAATCCTCATGCGTTCCTTCCGTCTCTTCAACAGCCGATCCTTAGTTTTTGCATTTTGCCTAAGAGAGTTGTTGTACAAAAAGGCTCAAACCATAAATCACAACCAAGGGGACATCTTTTTTATTTTTAAGAATTCAGATCACGTCACCCAGACACTCTTTAAGTCTTGACGAAAAGGGTCGAAAACGTCCTTCTCTCAGATAATTTTTCGAGTCCTCCCATGGAGTTCTCTTGGGTGAAAAAAACGATTTTTTTTTCAAAAACAAAACAAGACAAAACAAAAACAAAAAGCAATGATGCCGAGCTTGTTCACTCAACCAAAGTTGATCGATGAAATAGAAGCTGACGACGAGGTGGTGTGGATTTACAACTTTTGTTTTAAACGAAAGGACTCCTTGAAACTTGCCGAACAAGTCCAGATCAAATATTTACTCATCCAAACCCGACCGGATGCGCATTCATCCAACACTGAGAGTCTGTACTCTCTTCCGCCCCACCTGATCTCCTTCGTTTTGCATTCCGAATCGTTCATGCCCTCCGACCAGTTGCCAAACCTGTTTTGGGTTTTCAGATACTGCAAGTACTTGGAATGTCTCATTCTCCCGAACGTCAACCTTGGCCTCGATACTCGATCCTTACTCAGCTTGGCTGGCGCTTTAGAAGACCTCAAAAGGACATTAAAAATGCTCGAAATCAAGAACAATCATCTTGCCTATTGCCCTGATCAGTTAGCGTTCGCCATCGAAAACTTGAGTTCGCTGGAGAGCCTCAATCTTGCGAACAATGGAATCAGTGGACATACAATTCAACTTCTAGCTCCTGCTTTTGCGAAACTCTCTCGATTGCGATGTTTGGACTTGAATTCGAATGGTATTGATTATGAAAGCATGGTCAACGTTTTCAAAGCTTTAGGAAAATTGGAACTCCTCGAGGAATTACATGTTTCTGGTAACCCAATTCTGCATCATGCTCCACCCGATGAGACTGGGAAGCTCGGACTTGCTCTTGGGAAGCTTCTCCCTCTAAGAATCCTCGACTTATCTTCGACCTGCAGACTCTCCGAACACGTTAGAGAATTCGCTTCTGCAATTTCCAAGCTTGAATCCTTGGAAACTCTTGATTTACGAGAAAACAATTTAGGAGAAGAAGGCATCTTCGAATTTTCCACCAATGTGTCGCTCCCGAGGTTGAAAACATTGCATTTGACAAAAACTTGCTTCAAAACAGAACAATCTGCTCGAAATCTGGCACGTTTTCTGGAAAAACTTCCGACTTTAGAACGACTCGAATTAGGTGACAACAAGTTTCTTGAAAACGAACAAAGTGTTGAGATTCTAGCCAAGTCATTAGAACGAATGAAGAAATTAGTTGCGTTGAATTTGATGAATACTGGGATCGGTCTCAATCTCCACTCAGTCCTGACAGCGATCAAACCGAGTTCAACTTTCAAACAGCTTGTCCTCCAAAATTGCCCATTGGTAGCGGAAATCGCAATTGACAATGTTGGTCTCCCCGATTCGCTTGAAGAGCTGGATTTGACCAACACAGGACTTGAAAATGAAAAGTTGACCTTGATCAGTCCGGCGATTGCATACTTACACAACCTAAAGTCTCTGAAATTGGGAGAGAACAATTTAGACTCTGACTGTGTAGTTGCTTTAGTAAAAATCCTGAATGAACTGAAAGATTTACAAGTCTTAGACCTTTCTGAGAACAAATTTGGTGTGAATGGAATGCAGAGTCTTGCGAAAAAACTGGAGTCACTGACCGAGCTCGTTACATTGAATTTCAGATCGAACAATCTCAGCAAGCAAGCGATACGGACGTTGGCATTTCATTTGGTAGATTTCCTAAGCTCAGACGAACGGAGGAAGGGAAGAAATGTGAATTTCGAGTGTGCTCAGGCCTGGTTTAAAGTCGCTAGTCTTTTGTGCGCCTTACATCTGAATCCATTCTCCCGTATGCGAATACTACCTTTGGACATCATCCAGATCATTGTTTCCAAGTTGAACTTTTATGAACAAAGAACGAGAACCCGTTTACGATCCAAGAAATTACTTTTGTTGTAACGGAACTCTTTTCGCTGTGCTCACGAAACCGGGAAAACCTAAAGACTAGGGGTTCTCTCCCAAAAAAGTGGATTTTACTAACATGAACAACATCAAATTGAAACCAGATTTAAGCGATCTGAACTGAATTTATGGCTTTCTGGGTTTCGACTTTAAATTCTCGAGTAGATCTTAACGATACAGATAGATTAGAATAATCAACAATAAAGATGAGAATTCTTTCCAATCGAAGTCGACAAAAGAGTCATTTCTCTTAACGTTCATTTGGGGGATAATTGTTGTTCAAATATCAAATTCAAACCGAATTACCGAAAGGGCCGAAAGAAGATATCTTCACGATCATGAACGAACTGTTTTCTGTTTCACTTTCAAACAAAAAAGCCAAAAAAGCACACAAACCATAACAAGGTCGTCGTGTGGAGGGCACCATGTTACAGAGCGACCCCTTTCCAGCAATTTCTCCATTATTCTTTAATCTTCAAGAAGGAAACATCGAGGAAGTCCAGGAGGGAGAGACGACAGCAATCATTTCAGAAATCTCAAAGACGAACCTCTCGCACGATCTATCGACATTAAAACACGTCAAGTTGTGTTCATCCTTTCTTTCCACGCAGCTGCGCCTGTTGCAAAAACTCTTGCCAAAGACATTAGAAACACTCGACCTGAGCGACATACGTCGGAGCTACGCGGTCCTTAATTTGATCCCTGCCTTTATAACGTCGTTGCCGAACCTGAAATCGATTTCGTTTCGAGATTTAGAATTGGGAAATGAAATTATTGCCAAGATTGCACCGGCATTGGAGAGGCTCAACTATTTAGAAGTGCTTGATGTTAGCGGGAATCATCTTTCGTCAACAAACATCTTAGCTATGATGTTAGAACCACACAAATCGACATTGAAAAGCCTGGACCTTTCAAACACCGCTCTCGATTTTAACGGGATGCCTAAACTTGCTGAGGTGCTAGCGAAGATGACTAACTTGAGGTCCTTGAACCTTAGTTCCAATCGTTTGCAAGCTGGTGATGTTGAAGTGGTTGTTGGAGCTTTAGAACATGTTCGAACTTTAGAAGTCTTCGTCGTTTCAGACAATCACATTGGATCGTTCGCTGATGATTTAGTTCTTGGTCTACGCAAACTCGTGAACTTGAAGTATTTAGATCTGAGCAAGAACTCTCTTCGTCACAATTATGGGAGTATCGCCTCTGCTTTAGAAGCGTTGACAAACCTGAAATTTCTCAATCTCGGCTCTTGTGAATTAGAGGAGGATGGAATGCAGTCCATGGCTCCAGTGTTGTCCAAACTTACTCGTTTACAGTCATTGAATTTGAGCATGAATTTCAATAATCGATCATTGAGAGAATATGGTCGTCCTCAAGCCATCACTCAGATTTTGGTCAATCTGTCTGATCTACAAATTTTGGATTTGAGTGGATTAGGTTTGAATGAAAAAGCTGTTGCGGTTATTGCTCCGTTCTTGGAGAGATTGACTAAGCTTACCCAGTTGAATTTGAAAGTCAACAATCTTTGGCGAAGTACTTTGCTTGTTCCCGTCTTCGAGAAACTGACTTCCTTGGTTCATCTGGACCTCTGCAAGACTGGCATGAATTCAAACGCTTTAAAAACGTTTTCTCCAGCTTTAAGACTTCTCACTTGTCTCGAAACCCTGGACCTGAGTGGAAATTCAATCACAAATGACAAGGAAGGAATTGAGTTTGGCGCTCCAGCTTTGGGAACTCTTCATCGATTGAAGTCACTGAATCTCGGCCGAGTCATTCTGGGAGGAAAAGGGATGGAAATCCTTGAGCCGAATCTTCAAAAACTGATTAACTTGGAAAAATTAGCGTTATTTAATTGCGATATTGGCGCCATCGGTACGACATCATTGTCCTCGGCCCTAGCGCCACTAACCAAGTTGAAAGAGCTCGATTTATCTTCCAATTATTTCTATTCACAGCAAGCGAGTATGTATTTGATCCCAACCTTGGCTTCACTGTTGTTTTTAGAAATTCTACACTTGGAAGACAACTTTCTTGGCATTGATGGCGCTTCTGCTTTGAGTAAAGTCCTCCCGAAACTTACTCGGTTAAGAGAGCTCCACTTGGGCTTTAACAGGCTTGGGGCTTACGGAGTGTTTCAAGTAGTTACTGGAGTAAAAGATTTGAAACATTTGAAAGTGTTGGATCTAAGTTCGAACGGATGTGGGGATCGAGGGGCCATTGAAATTGCTCCCTGGATCGCTAAAATGACCTGTTTGAGGAAACTGGATTTGGACAATAACGACATCAGTTTGGAAGGTGTGAAAACTTTGGCTTTCCAGTTGGTAGAACCTGAGATGGCGTTGGTGATTCTGGGAAAGTGTGGAAAATATCTAGAAACTTGTCGTACTCGACTCGAGCTCGTATCCTTGTTGTGTGCCCTGAGGAGATGCCCACAATTTGGGGCCAGCACGAGTTTCAGGCTGTTATCATTGGATCTTGTGAAAGCAATCGTTTTGAAGTTATTGTTGATGAAATGACAGACCAATTAGACCGCCCCGTTTCGTTAGGAGATATATTTGTAGTCGTTCAGAAGATCTACGGGTTTGGAAAACAACACAGTTGCGGGCAAGTACGTATTCATTTCCCCAGAACTCTCAGATAAGGAGGATAGAGAATGAGCAAAGGTAACCCATTGCAGCCATGCTTAACATAAGGAGCGGTCTTTCCGTCTTCGACTGCTTCCAAGATTTCCCCTGAACGCAATGATGAGGGCTGCATATATTTCTTGTTTTTGAACTTTTAAAGGATGAAAGTTAATAACGTTAGTAATATTTAGTTTGTAGTTTGTAGTATCATTTAACTTCCAAGAGTTTTGAGTCAATTTGGTTCCAAATCCAAAAACGAATACCATAGTGGTGGATTGCTTCGATTGCCTATTGGAAGTTGAGCAGAAGAGCAAACGTATCGGTCTTGACAGCGGAAAGTTTTTCTGGTCTCGATATGTGTGAAACGTATCGTCACTTTGCACTTTAAGCCAAACTTTTTCAAAAACTACTTCCATGGAGGAAAGCTTGTTTTCCTCCGCTCCTGCTCGATACGCGGAGGGTGTCCGAGAAAAGGAGGACACTATAATATTAGTCGGCGGATCTAAAAAAGAGCATGGTTGTTTCACGTCGCATCAGTTGAGAAATTTGAAGCATGTGAAAATTCATCCGAAAATGGACTTGGTGCCTCCCGTCATTCGTGTTCTCCCCTCCTCATTAGAAACACTCGACCTCGGCAACATTCGAATTCGAAACTTGGAATCCCTCGCCCAAGCATTAGAAGCTTTAACCCTCCTCAAAACCCTGATCCTTAACAATCTACGTTTAGGTCAAGTTTGTGTCCTCGCCAAACTCACGCCCTCGTTAGAAAAAATGACTGAACTGAAATCCCTCGATTTACAATCCAACGGTATTGGTGAAGAAGCATGTGTTTTTCTTTTGAGAATCCTCGCGAACAAGAAAGCCCTAGAGAGTTTGAATCTGTCTAACAACAAGCTCAATTCGATATGCATGGAAATTCTCGCTCCTTCTCTGCAAGGTCTTTCCAACTTGAAATCTTGGACTTTTTTTTCAAATCGCTTCACCGACAGAGTCATGACTCTGGAACCTCTCCAAGGAGCACTGGAAAAACTCTTGATTTCATGGCATGAGGTCAAGCATTTCTCCCCAGTTCTACCGAAGCTCACTCACATACAGCATTTACACATCGGGTCGACTGCAGGAGGGGAAAAGGAATCCGATCTGGAAACTGGAAAACTGCTGGCCTCGGCTTTTGAAAACATGCCTTTCCTAACTTCTCTGAATTTGTACCTGCCTTGCTCGGTTGAGGAATTTCATATCCTTCTTCGCGGCGTCGGAGCACTTCATTCTTTGAGAGAGTTGAATCTGCACATTGACGACATGAGGAAAGCGGACAAAGAATTGTTTGCTTCCTCGTTGAAACGGTTGAACAACCTCGTCAAGCTGAATCTATCGGAAAATCTCCTGGATTGTGCTACTTTTCTTAGCTTATCCTTGGAAGCCATGCCTTTCCTGCAATACTTGAACCTATCAGGTAATGAATTCCACTTGGACGATTACTTGTCGCTTGGGCTGGCATTGAGGAAGTTGCCGGAATTGACTCACTTGGAGGTCGTGGATAGTTCCTTTGACGTCAAGGGTACACGGAGTTTGATTGCAGCAATCGGCAATCTGACAAGGCTCGTTTCGTTGAACCTGAATTCCAACAATGTTGATGTGGGGGGAGCTCGAACTTTAGGACGTGCTTTGAAGAAACTCACCCTGCTCGAGAAACTGGACTTGGGGTACAATCCTCTTCACGAAGAAGGAATATTTGAAATTACCTCGGCTTTCTCGAATTTGACTTCTTTGTGCGAATTAAACTTGTCAAACACGGGATTAAGCATGGGTAACGGGCTCCTTAACCTCGCTGTGGGCATGGAAAAACTTGTTCTGCTTACTCATTTGGATCTGAGCTTGAATGGACTTGACTGGCTCGCAGCACGGATGTTTGCTCCCACCTTTGGAAAATTGCAACGTTTGAAGAAGTTGGAACTGTCTCGCAACTCGATCGGTTTCGCCGGTTTGGAGTACATTGCTTCTGGCCTTGGCCAACTGTCTGGTTTGATAGATTTGAACCTCAGTCTCAATGGAATCGGTCCCAAAGGCGGGAGAGTGTTGTCCGAGATCCTTTGCAACTTGCATTGCTTGGAAGTTTTGAACGTTGACGAGAACGACCTTGGTGTTGAAGGAATGAATGAACTGGCTCCTGGTCTCGCTCAATGTTCAAGTCTTCGGATTCTCTCGCTGTCTCGCAATCAACTAGACCTGGAAGGTGCGAAAATCCTCGCTGCAGTCCTTCCAAAGCTTGAATCATTGGTACGACTCGATTTAGATGACAATGCTTTCGGTTTCGAGGGTGTCAAGACAATCCTGCTTGGTTTGCAAAACGTTCCGATCATGCACCTGAGGCTAAACGATGTTGAAGAAGACGAAATCGAGGCGATTACCCCACATCTTGACAAACTTGGGTTTCTCCAGTCCATTTCCATTCATGATTTGGGAGAGGGGACTGCTTCCAGACGATTTGCGTTTCTTACACCGCAACTTACAGATGACTCTGTTAGTTTAGGTGTCAGAATCGGAGCGTGGAACTGGTTTAGACTTGTCACGTTATTGTGTTCACTTCGAGCCCATCAACCGTCTTCATCCTCCATGGGAATGCTCCCCGTTGAATTGATCCGAAGAGTTACTGAATGTCTGTGTCTTGTTCAACAGAAGACTCACCATTCGCTCTTGTTCAATGCCGAAACTTCACACTCATTAGAATGAAATGACTCGAAGACAAAGTGACTTACTTGAATGCCATGGACGTACTGCAGCAGGACGAGGGGAACATTAGTAAAGTCGTGTCGATCTGTCCCCGCTTCAACCACACCGGTCTCTCGCTTTCCCCACTGCTCGAGATTACACCCTCATTCATCATTGAGACGATGACAGCAATAGGACATGCATCTCCAATTTCGAAAATACAACCGAAACGAGTGATACGACCCATCATCCCGTTTGCGGCGTTCTTGGAAACATCCAGATATTTTTATTTGCAGACGACCAATTGGCAACGTAGAACAAGGAGAAGATTTCATTCACTTGTTCACGAGTTCGGACAAGTTTTGCCACTTTCGGTTACCTTTATCACGGTCGTTTCGGATGCGCTTTCCCTGTCACTATTTTTGTTGTTGCTTTCTCATAAAGGCTTGGCCAGAGAAAGGACATATGCAGTCAATCAGTTGTTCTGACTGTGAGTGCAAGAATCATCCAAGTTAGATACCTTCGAGGTCGGTCGATAAGAGAGGTGATGTTTACGTATTGAGATTTTTATGAAGTGGATTGTTGATCCTTTTTTTGCTTTCTTTTTCTTTCGGAACACATGCTGGAGCTGGAATTGCACAAAGAGTGTTCTGGTTTCTGATCGGAGAGTTATCTTCACAGGGCACGGGCACGAGAGATCAAACTCAACCTGCTCGGTTCTCTACTTCAATTTCCGAAAAGATTGTCATGTGGTATGTGGAAACCCGTCAAATTAGTACCAAGTTATGGTACATGGTAGTGAGTGGCTTGGAAGTCCCACTTAGGCGTCTTGATGTCCTTCTTTCGAACAAAAACTTTGAATATGATTTGAAAGAAATTGCAAGCTGCAGAGCGGCTTTTTGGCTGGAGACGAGTGAGGAAACCAAGCTTGAGAGAAGCACAATCTGGTATCTGGTCGGCAGCTGTTCGAGCATTTTCAACTGTCGATAATACCCACGTGATGCGGTGATTTAACACTTGGAAGGTGGAGGGAAACACAGAAAATCAAAGTGGCGTTTGAAAAAAGAGAAAAAAAACCGTTTTACCCCGTTTGTTGTTTCATCTGTCGCAATTCCTTCAGGCAAGATCGATACCGCCTTCGAAAAATTGAACGTTTCGTTGGCGCTGGAGAAGGGAGGACCTTGGTGGGTGGCAGTGTCGGAGATTGAGTCGTGAATGTCCCGTTTTTCACGAAATCTTCGGCAACGACGACTTTCGTCACCACCACTGGGTCGACATAGCTACTGAACTTGAAATAAACTGGAAGACCAATAAGTTGCATCTCTCTACACCCGACCAACACTTGATTGTTGAACAATTCAATTCGAACTTGGTTCGAATTGCGATTGATCACTCGCGTTTGCACTTGAACTAAATCACCGGTACCAGTTGCTCGCTGTTGACAGAATGTGAGGTAGTCACTTGGAGTTCGCTTCACCATTGCGATTGTTCCGGTCCAATCGCCAAATTCAGCGGCAAATACAAAGTTGTTTTCTTTATCGAAGAAGTCGATGTAAATATCACCAGTGTATACAACATTGACTGAAACAGAAAAATTGGAGCGATAGGTTCCTAATTGCCGCACGGCAATGTTCGGCGAGTATTGATGGCACAATCTGCTCATCACAATTGTGTCTTCGGCTGTCAGACCGAAGCTGGGCCCTGAGCATGCTTGTCCAGCTCCTCCACAGTTAAAGTTGGGAATCATCCCCTCGCACGGGGAGGCAGAAGATAACCATGCGCTGAGGGTCAGCAGCAGCAACATCGTTAAGACCGTGCCTTTTCGTGACCGCATCTCAGCAAGATTTTTCTTTTTGAAAAACAAAAAGAGTGGCTGGTTTTGTGTCGTTTTTTGGTTCGAAAAAAACCCGACTCAAAGCTTGATTGTGTAAAAACCTTGCAGCACAGAATGCTGCAACGTATATACGGGAAACCTCTGTTTCTTGTCTCTTCGCGTGATTTGATTCGTTCATCAGTCTCAGTCCATGATTTAAAGGGTAGTTGTGCTTGATGGTCGCCAGAGGCGATAGCTCTTGAGTTGTTGGCACCTGCTACCCGACCGGTTGAACAACAAGCTGTCCCTTCTTGGTTTGCAGTTTGCAGTTCAAAAGAAAACCAAACAAGATCGGGTCGAATGATCATCAAAGGTATCTTGTTTCGGGATGCTGTTGCTGTTTGGAGTTTCCGAGTGAACACTGGAAGTAACAACTGAACTTTGATGAAGTTAACTCTGGTGTTCGCCTGTTCGTCAATTTCAATTGCAAGTGCTTTCCAAGTTGATGATATTTGATATTACGACATTCCGAACTTCGGATAACTTCAAAGAAAGGTTGAACCAAGCTAACCAGATGAACATTATTAGTCCATCCGGCAAATTCGAAGACTCCCAAGTTGCTAATCCTGCCTTTCATGACTGCCTGATGGTAACTTTTTTCAGGGAGGAATCAGAGGCAATCACAATTCCGCACCTCGCCAATTCAATTTGTCGTTCAACTTAAACGCTAGAACTTTCGAACGAAGCATCAGAGAAGGAAGAAAATTGCAGGCGATGATCAAGACGGTAGCCCGCGATTTTCGGCCTCTTTCATCATGTCCTTCCTGAGACGGTGGTTGGTTCAGGGGTTGTTTGTCGTTATGGACAAAAACAGCATTCCGCATGAATTGTGAGATTGATAGGAGCGAAGAGAAAGTGTCTTTTTCAAACAATCACGTACAAAACAGCAACAAGAGCGGCTCTTTTCGGGCCGGCTTAAATGACAACTTCAGACTAGCAAAGAGTCCATCAACCAAGTAGTCGGTACCCAGCTGGTTACAT
>QZWR01000186.1:0-29078 GCA_004114325.1 Zoophagus insidians | reverse complement strand
ATCAACACGCACCACGTCACCTTTCCTCATGGCTTCACACGTCATCCATGAAACTAGTCATCTGATCACCTTCACATGATCGTCTTTCCATTCCAATGTTCCATTATTCCATCGTCCGATCACATGTCCATCAAAATAATTCCAGCTTTAATAAAATAATTATTCAATTATCTAATATTAATCGATATCCATTTGGCAAATTATTTTCCTGACACCACAATTCACCACTACTAAACTTGGGCTTCTTCTTCCTATGGTTTCCAAGGCTGAAAATCAACAACAAAGGGATGTGAGTCAAGTTTTTTTAGTTTATTAAAAAAGCGGCTGTTTTTCCCCCCTAAAAATCAATCACTTCCATTTCGCTTGAATTCACCACCACCACCACCACCAACTGACAGAATCCATAAAACGCAAGAACGGTGTCAAGATTTTTGTTATTAAATTGTTTACACTCTCTTTCGCTTAATAATCCTACACTTAAAGATGACACATATATTTATTATATTAATCAGCCTCTACTGTTTCGGCGGCAGTGTGTATGCTCAACAATCCTTTAATCGGTTGGCCTGTTTAATCAACACTTTGAGGAGTGGGACTGCAAATACCAAACCGTTGATGCTTTACGAGTAAGTTTTCTAATTTTTTCCCCCCTTTTGACAGTGTAGCAAACTCTCGGCTGTTGCTCAGGCCCATGCAGATTGGATGGCTAGTTCAGCAACACTCTCCCATACGGGGAAAGATGGTACTACGGCTTCTCAGAGAATAGACAACGCAGGCATTAATTGGATCTACCACGGAGAAGTAGTAGCCCAAGGTTTTAGCACTGAAGATAATGTGTTTGGCGCCTGGAGTCAAAGTGCCAGCAGTAATACGCTTTTAAGCAAACCGCAAACAGTTATGGGGATTGGAAAGGCGACTAGTACTGCTGGTAAAAATTACTGGGTGGTGAATTTTGCCCAGCTCAGTGCTTCGGTTGGAACTTTACCAGATTGTTCAAATTCCGCTGCTCCTCCTTCGCCGCCACCTTCAACTACTCCGCCTCCTTCAACTCCTCCTCCGGATCCAAGTACAGTAGGCTCCTTGACGGGTTTCATGTCGGGTTCCTCCTTCTTTCCTCCTTCACCTACTCCCAGTCCTTTTAATGAAAAATCCGATTCGCCTTCTCCTACGCCTGCACCTGCAACCTTCCCGTCTCCTTCGCCATCACCATCCCCGTCTCCTTCTCCTTTCCCGTCTCCGCCCCCTCCGTCTTTCCCATCTCCGCCCCCTCCGTCGTTCTCCTCGGGATCTCCATTCCAATCTCCTCCGACCAGTCCTCAATTCCAAGTTGTTCCATCGACTACTCAATTCAATCCATCGGGTTTTTCGTTTCAGAGTCCTTCTCCATCGCCTTTTCAACAACAATCTTCCCCGTCTACTTCTCCGTTTACTCTTGACTCATCAACATTTCCTTCATCACAATTTACTTCATCGCCATTTAACTCTGCAAGCGCGGGACTTTCAGTTAGTTCTAATCAAGGAATAGTGGTTAATCAAAATGATCCGCTCTTTATTTTACAGACGGACTCTGGAAGTTTAGGTGCAGCCAGTGTTAGGGGGAAAGCTACAATAGCATCAGCTAATCAAGCAGTTCAATCAACAGGCATGCTTGCTACATTGATGAAGTTATCAAGTCAAAATCCAGATGGAATTGTCCTGACTCAATCGGAAGGAGGGGTCATTAAGATCTCATTACCAGGAGAAGGCCAAGTAATCCAAGGAGATTTGAACAGTGAAGATAAGGGTGATAAAAAGATTCCCAGCGATGGTTCTAATGAATATTATGCTGATACTCCTATCCCGATCAAGGGATTTGCCCCTATACAACTTGTTACAGTTAGCGATGGAAGTGTGGCACGGTTAGCAACCCAAGTTTTTGTCCTAGGAAAACTGGCTGTTGAAAAGGCACAGTCACAATCGCAGTCACCACAAGATCAGCAACAACAAGATCAGCAACAACAAGATCAGCAACAGCAAGATCAGCAGCAGCAGAACGATGGAAGTGACCAAATGAAGGCCCAGGCAGCTTCAGCAAAGAAAAGTGGACAAAAAAAGTCATACTGGCATGAGGCCGAATTTGATGCAGATGATGATTATAATTATTAGTAAATCCAGCTTATAATTATTAGTAATACACATATATTAAATATTTCCTGTAACATCATAAATCCCATCCTCTGTTACTTCCAACAAGAAATAATCACCTGGTGTGCAGCCACTTGAAGCAGCATGTGAAATCAACGAATATGAAAATCTTTTTTGTGGTTTTATAATCAGCGAACTTGAACCTCTTTTTTTCAACATGGCAGATTCCTCTGTCATTAGCCGTTCAGACCAGAAATAAATAGTAGGTCGCTTCAACCCAGACCACCATCCCTTGCTACTCGGATTAGCTGTGGTAGCGGTGGAAGAGGAGGAGGAGGTGGTGGTGGTGGTGGAAGAAGAAGGGAGAGGAGAAGAAATAAAAAGCGTATAAAAAACCACCACGCCAAATTCATCAATCAGTTGAGAAAGAGTCGAGTAAACCAGGGTCAAATCGTTATCTTCAGACTCTGGGAACCCATAAATCCCGTCCAAAATAAATAATTTGGGTAATTTAACCAGTGGTAATTCTTCAAGCCATGTCTGTAATTGCTTCAATCTTTGTAGGAATGATGTTACACTGGTGCATCTAGGAACATGATAGAACCTGCTCAATGATTGTTTCATTATTTGGTCCAGGTCAAAGTCATGAACTGATTCAGGTTGTTGCTGTTGCTGTTGTTGTTGGTACAATAAAAGACACTTTTGTAAATGATGCCAGAGTAACTGTCGTAACCTAACTAGCTCAAATCTCCCATCCATGTCGAACCATACCAATTGGCTAGCTTTTCCACCAATCGGGACAGGGCCAACCGAAGCAGGAGCTATGGTGATGAGTGCTAAAAAGTACATTAGGCTACTCTTTCCAGTGCCTGCTGCTCCACCAATGCCAAATACATCGCCTCCTCTTAATCCTGCTTGACCAAGTTTCCTTTCTACCAAGGCATCCAGGGTAGGAATACAAAATGTATCAATGTGATGTTTTCTTTTATAGATCCTTAAAAATATCTATTTCTTTATTTATGAGAGCTATTAAATATGTGAAAGCATTTTGTTACATTGTAAAGGTTTTCCCTCTTTACTTCTTCTTCCATATTTACTCTGATAAGTGTGGGAAAGTCACATGGGATCGGAGACTTTCTCCTACAGTTAGGAAGGAAGGAATGACCTTTGTATCAGTTGATCCTAAAACTGCCATCAGTGCAGCTCAAGATATCAGGAGATGGAGGTTACAAGCAGGAGGAGATAAGAGCGGGTATTACTGGAAATATTTGTCCATAGAAGAAAAGGAATATCCTGCAAGTTTTATTGACAAGTACTGGTTGGGATTACTGACGGTATCTTTTCTCCCACCAGTTGTTAACCAGTTGTAGTCAGAAAACCTGAAAAAAGATGGTGAGTCAAAAAGAGAAGGAGCTCTTAAGTGTGCAACCAAGGGATTGGAATTCTTAAGGAAGATCCAAACAGCTGAAGGTTGTTGGGTTTCTGAGTACGGTGGTCCCATGTTCTTAATCCCTGGTCTGGTGATATCCACCTACTTGTGCGATATTTACCTAAGTGATGCTCATATCACCGAGTTGATCCGATATCTAAGAACCAATGTCACCAGGGAAGGAGGTTGGGGTTTGTATGCAGGAGGTCCTTGCACTGTATTTGGAACTAGTTTGAACTACATCGCACTTCGACTGCTGGGGATGGATCCCACAGACTCCATGATGAAAAAAGCAAGACAATGTCTACAAAGATTAGGCGGAGCTGTTGGTATTCCTACTTGGGGTAAATTCTGGTTGGCTTGTTTGGGCTGCTACTCTTGGTCAGGAATTACGCCACTTTTACCAGAATTATGGTACGTTTGTTCCTTTTTTCCTAATAAGAATAGGCTGTTGCCTGGTTGGTTGCCAATTCAGCCAGGAAATTGGTGGTGCCATAATCGCGTAATCTACGTAGGCATGTCCTTCTTATACGGGCTGAAATATTCCTGTCCTGTTACTGACTTCATATTGGAGCTAAGAAAGGAAATTTTTGTTCAACCCTACGATACTATTGACTGGTCCAAAGCCCGTAATTATGTCAACCCTGCCGATTTGATCATGCCTCATCATTTCTTATTTGATTATCTAAGCGGTGGCTTGGGGATTTACGAAAGATTTCACCTGAAATTCCTTAGGAGAAAAGCATTAAGCGCTGCTTTTATGCAGATTGAAATGGAGGATCAAAACACCTGTTACATTGGCTTGGGACCTGTACTACTTTTCCTTCTTTCTCTTTGACTTGGGCGTGACTGGGTTGGCTATGGTGGATAGGTGAACAAGATGATAAATATGCTGTGTGTATGTTTGGAAAAGGGTAAAGATTCTATGGAATTCCGACTTCATCAAAGTCGCCTAAAGGATTATCTCTGGTATATTTCTATCAACTTGAGGAATAATAAAGGGAAAAAAAGGATGGGATCAGATGGAATGCGCGTTAATGGTTATAATGGCTGTCAATTATGGGATACGGCTCATATAGTCAATGCAGTGTTGGATTGTCAAGCTACAACTTTACCAGAAAATCAAGCCATGTTGTCCAAGGCTTATGAATTTATCTCCAAGTCACAGGTACAACTATTTCCCTTCTCCTAACCAAGTCTCTAAAACATATGCATAGATTAAGAAAAATCCCATGGATTATCAATTGAATTACCGTCATCCTGGAAGAGGTGGATGGCCTTTCAGCACCTTATCTCAGGGTTATCCTGTTACTGATTGTACGGGTGAAGCGCTTCGTGCCATTGTTCGATTAAATGAACAATCGTATTATCTTACAAACTTCTAACCATCTTATTGTTCAATAGGTTTATTAAACAAAAGATCCCAAGAAAGAATTTATATCAAGCAGTGGATTTCTTATTATCGCTTCAAAATTCAGATGGTGGATTTGCCACTTATGAATTAACCAGAGCGCCCAAATGGTTGGAATTATTTAATTGTTCTGAAGTTTGTCATTTTCCTTTTATTTTAATGTTGATTAAACGTTTATAAAAATTAGGTTTTTGGTATGATTCTCTATTTGTTTGTGATTTAATTACGCAATAGTTGATTGTATGGTGGAAAAGAGTTACGTAGAATGTACTGCTTCAGTTATGCGAGGTTTGAAGGAATTTACGCTTGCTCATCCAGAGTACAAAAATCAACAAATCAAGAAATGTTTAAGCAGTGCTCAACGCTACATCCTTTCTCAACAACGTCCTGATGGTAGTTGGTATGGCAGTTGGGGCGTTTGTTTCACCTATGCTACTCTCTTTGCCGTGGATGCCTTGGCTTCTATGGGCCAGGTTTATTCCAATTGGTATTTCCTTCTTTTTCTTTAAATCACTCTCTTTATCGACACCCTTTTTCTAGTGATTCGAGTAAAAAAGGCTGCGATTTTCTCCTATCGATACAAAATGAAGATGGTGGTTGGGGAGAAGATCCTCAGGTATTTACTCCTTGCTCTAATTCTTGGCATTGATACTTCTTTTGCATCTATAGTGTTGTATAGAAGATAGATTCATTAGTGATAAATCCACGGCTGTACAGACCAGCTGGGCAGTCATTACATTGATAGTAGCAGAATATCCCATTTTGACTCCAATCAAGAAGGGAATTCAAGTACCCTTTCCCTTTTACATTCCACTAATCACCACTAATAGTATGTAATTTCGAAACAAAACCCTGAAGGTGACTGGCCAAGTCAAGGATACGATGCGATATTCAATCGGACAACATTTATTAATTGCGCAAATTACAAGAACATCTTTACTACCATGGCCCTGGGACTGTACACGGTAAAATGCCCAGTTGTTTTACCCACTCAAGAATATCGACGCCACACCTATGCTTGAGAACCTGGGTTGAAGTTTTGCAAAAAAGTGTGTTCCATAACTATGATGATCGTTAATAAGTTTTTACTTCACAAGAAGAGGAAATAAAGAAAGAGCTTAATAAATCAGAAAGTAGACATTCAACAGGAATTCAGTCCGCCCGTCTACTATTGTCATCCTTTTTGTTTGGGCAAATCTCTTTCAATTACATGCTTACATTATCAAGTTTTATCCATGTGCTGATTTGTTCATCTTAAAGTGTTTCAACAATCGTTTAAACATCTTGGGGATATTTTCCTAATCGTTCAAGCGTGGGTTTTCTCAGTTAAGGAATGGATGGATGCATTGTTGTCAAGGGATGCATTCAGTATATGTGAAGGAGTTGGTGATGAAGAAAAGAAAGAATTAGTGTTATTCAATAATTTCTCAATAAAATTATACATTTCTAAAGCAGGCACTACTACTAAACAGTCACTTCTACATAATTAGGCAAACAATGCTGATTAAGCAGGGGTTTCTAATAGTAGCAAAACCGTGACAGAACCAGGCAATACCAGCAGAATAAGCTAAGAGGTATATCGTACGATTCCTTCCTTCCTTAAACCAAGCATTACTGCGGCTTTGATAAGCGTGTGAACATAATAAAGAGAGAGACAGAGAGAAAGATAACGTGTTTGTGTGCTTCGCCAATACGTGTTTTATTTTATGGTTTCGCGCAAACTCTTTTGGGAGTATTCCAAACCCGAGTTAATCTGTCCGTCAATGAACAAGGGATTGGCGTTTTTTTGCTCAATATCAATCATTTCCGCTTTCATGCGAGAAAGTTTATTGGCTCGTACCTTTTCCTCGGTATTTTTTAGGTAATCCATAGAAGGTTGATTATTGACTCGATTGAGAATAGGCTGAGCACTTTTAGAATCTTGGTGATTCTCTTCTTACTTTTTGAATTGGACCGACTCTTTGTGCTTCCGTTGGAATGGATTCTCCTTGCTGGAGTAGTTACCAAGAGATACGTTCAATGCTGTCTAGGTCCATTATCCACGCTATCTACTATAGGAATGGCCGTTTCGCTTAACGTTGTGTTGCTATACCTGTTTCCCATAACGTTTTATCAAATCCCTGCAAATATTTCATCTTTATTGCTGATCCTGCGACGGTCAGTAAATAGTGAGACAAAAGCAGTTGATCTCTTGTTTTCTTTCTTAGTCGTTCTCTTGTTTTTTCTCTTAAAGTTGTTCTTTCTAAATGACACCTTTGTAAATTATTCTTGGATGGCCTTGTATTGTATATCCGGAGGCGTGTTTTACTTGACTATTTCGTTGGTTTCTGGTGTTAAATCTCACTTGCTCTCCACCATCGATCCTGATAGGTGCTTAATGGGTGATTTGTTGGTTCGAGTCCGGGATATCTCTACCACTGGATGTAAATTAATATGGAATGACCCTGGTCCAATTGGCTTCATTAGTCGTTATGTCGTTTGGATTGATAATGCCATTATTTGTAACGTGGAATCAAATGAACAAGTCGAATTGAACATTTCTGACCTCAAGCCGGATCAGCTGTACAAGATTGAAATTGAGGTTTTTGGAAAGGATCCAGCGGTTAGCTTTAAAATACCGGATGTTTTTGTCCGTACTCTTCCTTTGCTGCCTATTTCTGCTACTTTGTGCGAAAGTGCTTGCGTGGACGTCGGGGTATATGACCCTTCCTACCTCCAATTCAGTAGCAGTGATTCTGTAACGGATAGCTCGCAATTGACCTGTACTTCCTATTTAGACTATTTTCACGTTGATCATATATCATCAAGTAATGATCAAATTGAAGCTGAAAGCATAGAAAGAATAGAAGATTCCAAGGCTTTTCAACTTTCCAGTCCAAAGAATGCAGATCTTGAAATTCCCGAAAAGACCGGTGTTTTTATTAAACCATTGATAAAAATTCCTTATTCTTTACAGAGTAAAAAAAATCGGGAGGATACAGATATATCACCCAAGGACTTGTTAGAGAGTTTTGTTACTCATCCCGATTCTGGTAATCAGGAAAACGTTTTGGTGAAAAAATTGCCGTCTACAACTATGGATGAGGAGAGGAAGAAGAAGGGTCAACAACATAAACGAAAAAAGCAGGCTAAACAAGGACAAGATGTGAAATTACCTCAGCCAGAAAAACGACAAGAAAATACCAAGAAACAACAACCAAGGACAAGTCCAAAGACTGACAAATCCACGTCTGAACGGATGTCCCGCGCTAACAATGCAGTTTTATATAACCCAGAAGAGAAATGTTCAAAAATCAACACGATTCAAGGTGTCAATATACCATCAGCAAGGCAGAGGCCTATCAGTAACTTTATCTCAACTAATATTAACTTGATTTTAGTAGTTGAAAAAGAACCGCAAAGAGAGCTTAATATTCCGTCTACGGGCAATTTATCAATAATCAGCCCAAAGACGAGGAGTAAGCCACAAGTTGGGCAATTTAAGCGAAATTCATCCGATTCTCACAGTTATACGCTTCAAACGCCTCAACAAAGGCATCAGGTTATCAACAACTTTGGCGTCTATGAAGGCGCAACACCTTACAACGGATACTTCCCCAACACTCCAAGCTTTCCAATGCAGAACCTTTCTCAATATTCACCTGATGTTTACAGACTACCAAAGCGAAGTTTATCACTAAATGAAGCTTATTATCAGCATTTGATAAGATTACAAACTGCTGCTCCTTTCGGATTTAACCAAACGCATACTTTCTATTCTCGTGAATTTTCTGCATTTGAATTATTGGATTCTGGTAGAGATGAAATAGTGACTGAAGGTGAAAGAGAAGCCTTGGCCTCCAAGGACGTAGGTGTCATTGGAAGTGAACGATTCAATCGAAGGACCAGTAGATAAGTTGATTTTAATAGAACAACATCAAATGTGGAAGATTTAAAGTTATTTATTTTTAATTTTCCTTTCCTAATCTCAAGACATCTATATTGCTCTAGTACACTTGTGTATTTGCGGTTGCTTACCATGGTCTTTAGAAAGCTTTCATAAAGTATTTTCCCATCACCGTTAATGTCAGCCTCACGGATCATTTCATCTCTACACGCCTATTGTTACAAGCAAGAAACAACGACATACACTTCATGATCTGTTAAAATTTCACCCATGGTGGTTAAAATATGACGCAATTCCACGGATTTTATATATCCGTTTCCTTCTCGGTCGAAAACCTGAAAAGCACGTTTAACTTGTTCTTCGCTTTCACGAGTTTGCATTTTTCTTCCAGCATAGGCCAAAAACTTGTCGAAATCAACCGTAGTACCACCAATTTCCCCGACCCATTCCTTTAATTCCTTCTCTGTGGGGTTCAAGTTCAAGGCTCTCAAAACAGTTCCCAACTGATCGACCTTGATTTTGTTATCCGCATCTCGATCGTACAAGGCAAACACTTCTTTACATTTTTGTTGTTGTTCAAGACTGAGGCTGGTCTATTCATTTATTTATTTAATAATCGTTAAACTGTGTGTTTACCATTGTTTTGAATCTTTTTGGACAAGGTGACGACGGGTGGAGAGTATCAAGAAGGAGGAAAAAAAGTTCACTTCATTATATTTCACGTGACTCCAGTATTTGAGAATCATGTCAAATACCATAAAATTTACTCCAATATCTGGCTGTACAGATGCTGGAGCTTTGTGCTACTTGTTGGAACTTGATGATGTACGCATATTATTGGATTGTGGTTGGACTGAAGACTTTAACCCTGAGAGTCTAAGCTTGTTGAAGCGGTACAACTCTTCCATTTGACTTGACTTTGACCAACTTGAGTAGAGTTGCCAAGGATGTGGATCTTGTCCTATTCTCACATGCCGATTTATTACACATTGGTGCCTATCCCTATGCCTATACCAAGCTTGGTCTGGTGGCGCCAGTTTATTGTACATTTCCTGTTCAGAATATGGGAAAGATGTGCTTGCAAGATGCGGTTTTGACCAAGGAGAATGAAGAAGAATTTGATGTCTTTAAGCTTAACGATGTTAATACTGCCTTTCAGCGAGTACATGCTTTACGTTACTCCCAGCCCACAAGCTTGGTAGGTTTATTTCAAAGAGGCAGGTATATACATTGTTGAATAGCAAGGAAGATGTGCTGGAATCTACATTACTGCCTTTTCAGCTGGACATACAATTGGTGGTACCTTGTGGAGAATAAGAAAAGATTCTGATGTCGTTGTTTATGGCGTTCATCTTAACCACAAAAAAGAAAAGTATTTCCGATTCTCACACTTTACTTTAACGAGTTAATCCCTCTGCGCAGACATTTAAATGGGACAATGTTGTATTCCAACGGATTGGTCCCTGATGGCCTAAGGCGTCCCTCTTTATTTATAACTGATGCTTATAACGCTCAATCCAGCCAGCAAACCAGGAAACATCGAGATCAAACTCTTTTTGGTAAACCTTACAGTTTTCTTTCATAGAAATTGACCCCTGAACAGAGCTGATAACTGCGACACTTAACAAGCGTGGAAATGTATTGATACCTTGTGATGCCAGCACCAGAGTATTGGAACTTTTATACATGTTGGATAATTTCTGGACAAGTCAACAACTCGATGTTCCCTTGATCTTTCTATCCCATACCAGCTTTCAAACAGTCAATTATGCAAGAAGTATGTTGGAATGGATGGGTGAATCGATCACTCAACATTTTTCCAATATCAGACAAAATCCTTTTGAATTAAGGTAACTTCAAACGCCCTAAATTAACCTTTACTGTGGCTTTCTTGGGAAGGAACGTGCGAATGTTGCATAAATTCAAGGACTTGGAGACACTACCTGAGGGACCAAAGTTGATCGTTGCTACCCAAGTGTGTATGAATATAGGATATTCCAGAGAATTATTTACGAAATGGGCTGAAGAGGATAATAACCTGGTTTTATTGGTTCAACGAGGCGAACGCGATTCTCTTGCCGATAAACTTTATCAAACCTGGGAAAGTATTCCTGTACCGTTTGCTGAAGCAACTTCCTTCTTAAGAAGCCCAAATAGCACAATATCTTTAAAAGTAAAGGGTTTTTATGAAACTGACTTATAACGAGAGGCAAGGTTAAACGAAAAATTCCCCTTCAAGGCACCGAGCTTGAGGAACATCTCCAACAAGTCAATTCTGAAAAGGAACGACAAAACGCTGAAGCAGCTGTAATGGCTCTGGGCAAAAGTATGCTTGAAAATGATGAAGATTCGGATGATTCGGATTCTGAAAGTCCCAACGCAACCAGTGGAACTACCACTTCATCTCAGCAAAAACTTGACCTTTTTGCTAATTCTTTCGATGTTTATGTCAAGAAAGGACAGAAATTAGGAGGATTTTTTAAACAAAGTCAAAGCTATTATATGTTTCCTTATCAAGACAAACGACGTCGCTTTGATGATTATGGCGAAGCGATTGTTCCAGAGAATTTTATGAGAGAACTTGATGTAGCCAATAATTTGATTTCCTTTCCTGCTGATGGTTCCAACATTACCTTGACTGATTTTATGGTAACCTCTCAACTCCGAGCTCTCAATAACATGGATTAGGAGGGAACCATGACGCAAAAGCAACAACAACAAGAAGAAGAAGAGTTGGTTCCTTTTAAATTTGTCGAAGAAACCATCCATTTAAACATAAAATGTCGTATTCATTATGTCGATATGGAAGGGCTTTCGGATGGAAGATCGATTAAAACAATCGTTCCCATGGTGATGCCAAGAAAATTGGTAAACCGTTTCTTTTATACTCGGGGTTATAATTTTGACTCAACTTAGATTCTAATTCATGGTTCTGAGCAAAGCTGCAAAGAGTTGAGCGAGGCTTGTTCAAGTAATCCTCAGTTTACTCAGGAAATATATGTGCCTACTGTTGGAGAAACTGTGAATGTATCGATTGGTGCCAATTCCTATCAGGTAGGTTTTCCTCTATGCAGGCAGAGTTGGTTTAACTCTGTGGGTGTAGGTTAAATTACCAGAAGGAATATTAAGCTCTACAAATTTCACTGAGGTCAACGATTTCGCCCTGACTTATATATCTGGTCGAATTCGTTACGCGGTGGATTCAGTTATACCCATCATGGAATTACAATCAAGTGAAGAATCCAACACTACAGCAACAAATGATGAAACCTTTAGTCAGATAAAGCCTCCGGATAGTGTAAAGAGAAACCCAGTATTTGTTGGAAATACCAAGTTGCCAGATTTGAAGCGCGCCTTGGAAATTGAAGGTGTTTCAACAATATTTCAGGCTCAAGGTGTCATGGTTTGTGATGACAGTGTCGTAGTTCGCAAGGTATTCCACTTCCCCTCACTCCCTCTCTGGTATTAACTTACCCATGTTTGTAATAGATGCAAGGGAATCGTATAGTCATTGAAGGCAACTTATCAGAGAGTCTTTACAAGGTAAGAAGGTTAGTGTATGACCAATATGCGATTTTGTGAATTATTTATCAATAAAATCAATATTTTTACTGCATTTGGGTCCATCATATTTATTTATAGCTCGAAGAATCAACAATCAGAAGATAATTTCAAGAAATTCCTTTCAAAAGATCAATCATTTCAAAACTTGAAATGATGTTCACGATCACTGGAAAAGAAAGTAACAATGCTTCCTGCAATGTTGACCAAGCTCTTCTCACTCTGGGAACTATTTAAGCTAGTGTAACTTCCTCTCCTTTTACTGCCTCCCAGATTGTCTGTTATTAGCGAACTATTGCCAGCGTCAACATTTGAAGCTTCCTTCTTTCCCAATAATCGATTGACTGGCTTTTTGTGATACGTTTCTCTTGTTTTTTCTACTAATCTATCAACACATTAGCCCAAGAAAAATATTACCTTCTAGCTTATTTCGCACTATCAAATTATATGACCAGTCAGCTGCTGTCCATCCCAATTTATTCCTTACTGTGTACCTACATCCTCGTCGTATCAA
The DNA here is from genome assembly GCA_004114325.1 of Zoophagus insidians. Taxonomy (NCBI): domain Eukaryota; kingdom Fungi; phylum Zoopagomycota; class Zoopagomycetes; order Zoopagales; family Zoopagaceae; genus Zoophagus; species Zoophagus insidians. The sequence continues at coordinate 16,153 of QZWR01000186.1, read as the reverse complement.
CATATCAATGGTCTAAAAACATTGCAAAAATTTTAACCCAAAAATAATTAAATCCCCAGTAAATCATCCTTACCGATAAATGTCCCCAAGCTGCAGCACTTGAATTTTTAGATCCTTAAAAACTAAATATTTGTACTAGTGTAAGGCTGTAGAACCATCGTTATCTGTTTGATCCACATCTTCTCCACGATCCAACAAATACTTTTTGCAAGGTTATTTCCGAAAGACCATTAAGGAATACCTCTAATTGTGAATCTCGACCATGCATGGAAGCCAAAATAAATGGAGTGCGACCAGAACGATCTTGTAAGCGTATAGTTTCAGGGTATCTTTCACAATACATAAAGAATATCTATTTAATTTTGAGTTAATAGCAGATAATAAATTAGAGGATACTTCTTCTGAGCCATTCTCAGCAGCAATATGAAGTATGGTCTTCCAAGTATAGTCCTGCATATGTTGGTAATAAATAGTATAAAAAATACCTACTCTGGAAATTGCCTCATCGTCATGCCCTTTTTCCAGGATAAATCTGAAAAGTTCGATATAATTTCCCAAAGCTGCCAACATTAACGTTGTCCTAACAAGTTAACGCTTTTGAGCGAAAATAATCAACTTTTTACCAGCCATCGGGAGGATTGACGACACGCAGATTCTCAGGGATTTTTTGACGTTCAAGCAGCCTTATCACCGCAGATATATTTCCTCGTTTCACTGCCTCCAATAGTTGTACAGAATACTGAGGGAGAAGGGGATCTAATTTCCTTGACATCACGTTGGACATCATGGTCATTTTTACTCAGAGGATTTCAAGAGAATCCTTTCAATCTCAAAAGTTGCAATAGAGGTGAAGGATAAATGTTCATTGAAAATTTTTTAGTAAATATTTCTGACATACAGTATAATATATTACTAATCCAATCTAGTCATGTGATTTTGCTGATCGAGACTTTATAAAAAATATTCAAAGCTGGGGAAAAAACTTGTGAGAACATACAACTTGTAAGAAAAATGTCAACTATACTTGCTATTGGTCTCAGTCGTGATTATGCATGGGTGATTCTATCGAGCGCCACCATCGCCATGCAAGTTGTACTTACCGGATTTGGGGTTGGAAAGTTGAGAAAGTCCTTAAACGTTCCTTATCCGGACATGGGAAACGGAAGATTTGCTGCCAAGTTGAACGATGAAGATTGGGAAAAATTCAATAATTATCAGCGTGCCCACTACAATTATGTTGAACAGGTCAGTTCTATCCAGACTCTCTTATTGCTGGGTGGTTTGTTTTATCCTAAAATTGCTGCTGCCTTGGGCTTGGAGTATGTATTTGGTCGTTTTCTCTTCACTAGAGGCTATCGTAAGCATGGTGCCAAAGGCCGCCTCACTGGGTCACCTTTCATTGCTTTTTCCTTGTTGGGATTATTTGGGGTCACCGTGTTTGGATCTGCCAAGGCGTTATTATAAGTGGAATAAATAACACTTTTGTCTATTTTTTCATCAATGTGTGCTCTCCTTGAAGGTAAAAACACTGCACTTTGTTAGAAACTCACATTAAAATACGATTGCTGGATTATGATTAGTTATGCTACAGTGAAATGCGATTAAACGGGGATTTTCTTTAACCCGAATTATAACCCGAATTATGATCAATTTTTCATTCATACCAAATAATTTCCCGTTGTAGTAAACAATAAAATTTCAAAAGCAAGCCCTAAAAAGGTTTATATATTACAATAAACTGGTACAATGTTCATTTATTTATCCATCATGGTTTTTCCATCATTCTACGTACTCTTACAAACACCACATCTCCTCCTACTCCTCCTCATTGTCCATGGAAGCATAGTAGTAGATTGCTTTATAACTATACTTGATCCTGTTACTCTGGATATCGAAGGAACCTTTTCAACAAACAATGCTTTTGACAAGAAGGATTCATACAGTTTGGAGAACTTTGCTGGTATTATAATCCCCTTACACATTGAGCGAGAATGCAAACCTTTGCTAAATATATCACTAAATAATCTTCCCTTTAATGCTACTTCGAAACTTCGACCTTTATTTATGCTTTCTTGGAATCAGGCCAGAAGGACAGGTTGTTTAAACCAAGGCGAGGTAAAACATTTCTTTATGTCTGAGTGTTGTTTTATGTAAAGGTAGAAGATTCAGTTAAAAAATACATCATTCCAGAATTACAGAACAATGGACTCGTGCGTAATGATAAATGGACGTTATTATTTTCGAGTGAAAAGTATGATAACAGTTATGATATCGCTGGTCCATTTACTGCAGTTTCTGGTCTGTCTGATTCGATAAATATTGGCCCCACTGGTGCTAAATTCATAGCCAAGAAATTTGACACATTATCATCTCCTATTTTGGTCAACGTATATAGAGGTAATCCATATACTTAGTCATTTAATTCTATAAGGGTTAGAACCTGGAGAATGGAACATGCTTTTGATTAGTTCTACTTATTTACTCTTCCATTGGGGGATTTTTGGCCTGGTAAACTCCCTTAATTTCTCGCTTTGCTTCCAAATAAATTGACATTGTTGCTGCTTAGAACCTTCTTGGTTTGATTTTTGGGATATATCGGGTATTTTTAGCATTTCGTCGAAAGAAAAATATCAACGCAGTAATACCAACAAAGTATAACTTGGTTGATTCATTCTTAATTTTACGCTTAAATGGAATCCTCTTTTTTGCTGGTAGTTTGACAGATATTCTTTTTACTAATTAACCCTACCAGTGGCACTTTGCGGTTTATATGAAAGAAACGTTAGAGCTTGGCTTCACATCTTACAATTCGGTTATTGGATACTGAATACGTGGTCTTATTGTGGAATGATTATTACTTGGTATTATTTATTCAATTTATTCTTGCTCAAGTCTTACTAACTTTAGGGCAAAAATTGCTTTCAAAGTTCATGCAAAGAACATATATAAATACCTGTGGATTAGTTCTTGGATTATAATGTTTTGCGAATTTACCTTTTTTGCACTTATTACCGTCGGAATGACCGTTCGATCAGAATTCGACATATTTTTAATCGGCTTTTATCTATACTTTGGTGTACTCCCTTTTATCATGTTAATTGCCAGTATAATTTTTGAAATAGCAGGTAAATCATGCTGCAAAATCCTAAACATGCTTTAGCTTTCCAGTTTTTGTCCTTTGCTAAAAAATTGAACATCTCGCCGGAAGCCTTGAGTTATTTACGATGGGTAGGACTCACCACCAATTAAACTAAATTATTAGGTTACGTATGTTGGGATGACTTTGCCAGTCCTTCTTCTTCCTATAGTGATTATATGTGCCTTTTTTATATCACCCATTACGGCTAAACCATCATTCTATTTATTGGGTATAGCGATTTTACCGTTGAGTGGCTTTTTAATGCAATTGTGCATATTTGCCCTCCCTCTGCGTCATAAAAACAATGCGGAGTTTTTCACCATTTACCTTCCCGATACTCTTTCGCAGGATTCAGAAACGCAGAATTTATAATGGTCTGCCTAAATTTATTACCTTGCTTGAGGATATCTTTTAGCCCCGGAAGAATGGAAGGTTAGCTTGCAGGATCAATGATTCTAAACTTGTATATTTACTTCCCTTTAAACTGTTTCTTGAAATGCGGCCTTTGTTAACTGCACTTATCCACATATACTGGAAAAGGTTGTTTTATTAAATAAGTTTTGAAATTATAATGGTTAAATTTTAACTTGGTCACACCAGGCCAAGAAATCCCGTTTAACATGTGACTTCAGAACCAAGATCCAAATACTGTAAAACCCTTTTCATTTTGTGGGTATATTTTCATTTCGAGATATTAAGATATTCAATCCATTCTTGTTGGCAAGGGTGTGTCGTGAGATAAAATTACTTGCTCGCAATTGTGAAATCCAATATCTAATTAATCGTGTATCGAATTGATGGATTATGCAGGTCGTCCTGTGGTCATTGTCACCAAGTATTTACAACAGCATCGTAGTCCAGCATTTTCATATATTACCGATTCAATCCTTATTCAGTTTAATTATCATTGCTTGACGTAGTATGATGAATTTTGCCCATTTGAACCTATTAAAATTAAATAAAGAGAATAGTTCAACAGTTCGAATTATAATTGGTTATGAGTTGGTTGGATAAGACAATTAGCTGTTTGAAGCCCTCTCAATAGAATGGGAGCTCATTGTAATTTTCTTTTCAGGTTAATCCAGAAAGCCAAAATTAAATTTGAAAGGCACAACATTATCACTTGTTTTCATCGAAAGAGTTGCATGAAACACCAGAATGAACTTCTTGGAATGTGCTTTTGAGATTTTCCCATCCAAAATTAGGAATTCGAAAGTAACAGAAAATACCATTAATTTTGATCGAAATGTGGCAATAATTCAATTAATCATTAAGAGAGTTGAAAAGGACACTTCAGAGATTAAAAAGATGAGATTGCTGAGGATCATATGACATGACACAGCATTCTCCTTCTCTGTAACTTGAAAAGAGAATGGTGACGATTGCAGGTACCTGCTTCTGTTTTCAATTAGAAATTAAAGCTTTTGAAGAAATACAAAATGCTTTAAGTGTGGTATACAACGCGCAATCACCATCTTCTTATCGGCAACAAGCACAACAAGTACGTTAAAGCGAGTTTAAAGTTTAACGCTGTGTCAAGTACTTAGACACGTTACGAAAATCGCAAGAGGCTTTTGACTTGGGTTTGGAATTGGCCTACAAGACTGGAGGTGCTTCGTTGGAATTACGACATTATGGGTTTTTACTGCTTACCTATGTACTTCAGCAACAATCAACTGAAGATGTGGCCATCTTGCTGAATCGTTTTAAACAATTTGTTGAAGCCGTATCAAAAGTACTTTGCGACATCCTAGTATTTATGCTCTTAAATTTGTAGACAAGGCTGGATGGAGCTAGTGGCTTGCATTTATTACAAGAGAAAACTGCTCTATTGATCGTTTGGTGGGATTATTTGTTGGCCATGACTGAAACGGTGGAAGCGCAGTGGGACGTAAAAATGTTCTATATGTTTATCGAAAATTTATATAATCAGGTATTCTGTTCAAATCTTGCTTCAACTTATGAGAAAAAGTCGGAGACTCGCGATATTGTTTTACTATGGCAAATGTATATGGGACAAGATCTGTTTGAAACCTCAGAAGATTTGGGCTGTAGTGGATACACTTTCCCTTCTACTCAGCATCGTAAGGCTTGGGCAGAAAAATGGTTGGGGTATTTGAAGGATAAACAATGGTTAATGCGCTGGTTATTGGAATCTAATTCAGCTCATACTTTGAACATGCTAAAAGTCTTAGCTGCACACGTAGATGTGTTATCAGCAAAGTAAACCTAATCTCCGCTTGAGTTTAACTTGAGGAATGTTATAGTGAATGTGTAGAGAACCAATTGTTGGTGCGACTTTGCTCGATGTTGAACACATCAGTTTCTGAAGGGATTCTGAAACAAGTGTTGGAAGTGTGCAGTAGATTATGCTGTAGAAAATTTACAAGTGCTCAGGATCGGGTGTTGTTGATCTGGCCACTGTTGGAGGAGACTGGAGGTTTGGAATATTTCTTAGAGTTTTATAGAAAAACTGCTTTGGAAATTCCAAATCAACCCAATTCTTTCAAGCAATTAGATTCAGATGAATATTCACTGGTCAAGCTATGCATTCAGGTAATTATGAAGTATAATATTAACGATTTGCCATTTTAGGTTGTAAGCAATTTAGGAATCAATCAAATCTTTTTTCGTACCAATAATGTATTACCAGCGCGGTTTGAAACGCTATGTTGGATAATGTTGGAGTTTGGCCAGCATCCATCGCATATAACTTTTCAGTATTGCCTCGATTTTTGGCGTGCACTTTTTCGTCATCCTTTGGCATCGCACTTGACAAAGCCCCCAAAGGCATTGTTGATTCCACCATTACTACAACGTTGTGCAGAGTACCTGGCTCGAACTAGTGAAAATATGAAGAGCTCAAAGGACATGGATTATTTCTGTGAGATCGACTTTGATGAAGTCTTGGAGGCTCAAGGTCAAGTTGGGAAAATGCGAATGTGGACCTTTCAACTAATAGAGGCTATTAGCAAGCTTATGGTAATTTTACAGCTTGATGAGACTATTAATGAAAAATAGACTGTTGATACGGCATCCTGGATTTTACAAGCTTTTCAAGTAGTGCTTTCGCAACTGGAGAACATCAGTAACACCACGATTGTGCATTGGACACGATCTTTACATAGCGTAGTGGATATGCTCTCACATACTTCGACCTCGATCAAAGCTCTATCCTCAAACAAAAATTCTTCTCCTAATTCTTTACAAATTTTGGATCAGTTGATGGCTTTATTGGAATATTTTGTACAAAAAACCTACATGGTATGTGATAATCCCTGTTTTCGTCATGATTAAGAGACTAAAAAACCCAGTAGGATTGCAAGTTGGTTCTGGTTCAACTAGAGGCAATCAAAGTACTATTTCAGGTTCTCGTAATAAACGATACCTTGTTATTGCGTATTTTGAATAAATGCTTTACCATGCTGGAAAATTTACAAGAATGGTTTCCAGATGACAAAGATTCGCGAAGGGATGTTAGGAAGCAGATAGCTTCTCTTTTTGTCCGTTTAGCTAATCAACATGCTGACTTATTAATGGTTTTTTCCCCATTATATTGCTTCTTAATATGTCATTTTAGCCTCATTTCGAAAATTTGGAACAAGCCTTTCAAGCATTATTCAATACAGTCGATTTAACCCTTGTCGAGAGAACTCATTTTGAGACTTTTTTCATGGAATTGGCGTAATTCCATTTTTTAATGATTAATTTGTTGGTTGGTAGATTTCAAGTTTCTGATCCAGTGGCCAAGCAAAATTTGTTTCAAGCCTTGGTTAGGCCCATAACTTCAAGATGGCATGCAATTCAGCTAAGAAAGCTGGCAGAACAAGGATTACCATCATTTTCAGTCTTTTTCTTCTCTAGTTTGCTTTTGGTTATGGCAATCTAATAATCATGTTTAGGCGGAAATCCTTTGACAGAAATTCAAACTGTACAAGAGCGTGAACAGCAAAAAGGATTGGTATCTTTCCTTAATCATGTTAAATTGACGAAATAGTTGTATGCTGAATTGTTTAGGCTACATAGTCATTTGAAGAGAGCGAATGATGCTGGAAGCGTAAGTTTTATCTTTCTTTTTTCTGCTCTGCTTTGCTAGAAAACCATGGTTAATTGGGAAGGGTGTATTATAGAAAGCAACTGGGTTATGGAACAATGAAATTGGTTATATATTATCTGTTTTAATTCCATTATTAAGGTATTACTTTGAAGTATACAATTTATGTTAGAGTTATCAATGCTTTGGATGTATCCTTAATGGGAGCTTCGGAAGAATGGGTTAAATCCAACCAAACTTGGATGTAATATTAGCCCCTTCATAGTAACGTTAACTATTGTGAGGTGGTAGACTTTATATACTTCGAGAAGCGAGTGCTTTGAAACCATTTCCTTTTTCTTGTTCACCACCTGATGTTTACCTTTTATTGCAAGCATTGTTTGAACAGGCCCCTTTGTTACAAGATGTACAATGGAAGCTCATACTTGATATCCTTTTTCCCCTCCTTTTTTTAACTATTGACCGAAATTATGCGTTCTTAACTCCTAATCGCGTAAACACATGATCCAATGACTGCATTTATTAGATACTGTCCTGGAGAGTCGTTTAATCAATTCTTAGCACCTTTGGTAGTTCCCTTGTTGGAGTTTCTACCAGCCAGATTACGGGAACGTTGGCAAGCACTCTTGAATAGTAACCCTTTCTACTGTAATCGGATAAAATGGGATGATTAGAATCTACAGAAAATTCCACATCCAATGAGCAAGCACTATTAAATGAGATTGAACAAGAAAAGTTATTGCGAGAAGTTACTAGGAGCATAGCAACAGTTCTACAGCTTTTCATAATCGGTGATCCAAAAGGTAATTTATGGTGATAGCTACTGTTGTTATTAACGTGTGCTTTAACAGAGGAACAAAAAACCTTATTACGACAATTTATATTTCTAAACTTTGTAAGTTATTTTGTGTAAAAGGGATTAATTAACGCTTTCACGTTGAAAAGGATATCTGTCGGACCTACCTGGAGGCCATGCAACACATGTTGTTTTGCAAAGATTCGCTTTCTTTTGAGCGAACCTTGAATGCAGCGATATTCTTGTTAAGGATACCACCCGAACGTGATTTTACTCCTTTTGCCTTGGTCACGAATACTTTATCAAATTTAGTTAGAGGAGATGAAGTTTCTTATGAGCAGAGTGTAGAATTAACAGAAAGGTTTTTAGACTTGATTCCTCCATGTCTACAGGTATTTCTTCCTTCTCCTAATGATTGACCTTCTCCCTTATGCTCTCATAGGCATTGGTGCAGGGATGGTTTCCAGAGGCAAGTACAACTTACGGGGTGGCGTTTTCCTTTATAATGGAAATGTATCAATATTTTACAAAGAGTAAGAATGACGTATTGAGGCAAAAATTATGGCTTCGATTAAAGTCGGTTTATCCCAACCTAACCGACGAAGTTTTAATGGTAAGTAATTTCCAGAAATTCTTGCTTAATGATTGAACAATAGGCCTTTGATGAATCCTGGACATCTTTATCATCATCATCACCAGGGATTGTTCGAACTGCGAGGGTAAAACAAATGAGACAGCTTTTTGACGTATTTCCTATTTTTTCTTATTGATTCTTTACTAATTGAGGGATAGTTGGATCACTTGTTCTCGGCCCAAGCACCAACATTATGGATGGATGTTGGTTTTGAAAGAAAGCCGTTGAAATCGAAAAAATCCGAACAAGTTACTGAGGAAGTGAGTCTTGAAGGAATTGGTTGGATTGAATAGATTGTCTTTTTTTTCCCTTTTTAATAGCCCTGCAAGTGTAGCGATAGTTGAAGTATTCTTTTATTTTTTTGCTTAAAGGTTTTATGCGTAAAGGGCAAAGGGATTCTTCTCCCTTAAGCACATTGACAAGTACTTCCACAGGTACAACCTACGCCAGTCCCACCACAGGAACACTTGGCGGTATGGTGCTTACCAACACAGTCACAACAACTATTGCAAGAACATTTACTGGCCTCACCACCACAATTGCATTCCACCTTGGGACAGCAAGAACAATTGGGACCACATTGACAGTTATCACCACAGCTAGGACAGTTGGTCATTTTTAAAGAGAGTTTTTTTTAGGTGATAAAGACGCAGAAAGTGTGAGTATTCAGGAACAAGTGATGAGATGAGGTGAGGTGAGGATGTGAGAAAATTTTCGGTGTTCTCTTTGGATCTTTGTTCTGGAGCGTGGGAAATCTGCGACAACGTGACTCCCTAGCATCTCAGCTCAGCATGATTGTTGTAAATAATCCAGTATTAACACAAGGGGGGAAAGAGGGATTTATTAACCTTCCTGTTTTAATGATTTGGTCAGGTCAAGCAGTTGTTCCAATTCCTCGGGTGTAGCAGTTCCATTAGCCAACCATCGAACACGTAAATTCCGATCTACCAACATGACCCAACCAAGGAAAGTATTGGTAATGCCTATTGATAAGCGCCAGAATTTCAGATTTCCATAATAAATCCAGTAATTATCCTAACAAATGGGTTAGTTGTACAAAGAGAGAGAGAGAGTTTACCCAGTTGGAAGGATCAATATTGCGTCGAATGTAAGGCTTACTTAGATAAACCAGAGCTCCTTTTAATGGATTTTCTTGAATATTCCACTATTGGAACGCATTATTAATCATAATTAGTATTAATAATACTCGAATTATTTGGTCTGCTTCTTTGATAACAGATGGAGAAGAAAGGAAACTCTCGACTTGTCGTTCTCCATATCTTACAAAACTCACACCAAGGAGACTGACTTTTCCCTCTAATTTACTGGCAAGATTGATGGTTTTCTTGTTTAACGTGGATACTCGGAAATCTGGTAATAAAACAGATTTCTACTTCCTCAATGCATGTTAGCCAAGGGATAATAGTACGGTTTGGGCTGGGAATAACTTTTCCTTATTACTGCCTTGACTTAGCTCTACCCTTTGTGGTCAAACTTCAAGACTACTAGCTAAAGTACCTACCCTTGAATTCCTTCCAATAAGACTCTGAAAGTTCATTCAGTCTAAGATGTATCAAGAACATTAGTGATTACAAGGAAATCAAGCAAATTGGTACAAGAACTTCTGCTTGGCCTTTATTTCCTGCTCATCCAAACGAAACAACTTTTTCTCTAGTACGCGCCTTCAGCAAACAGACAAGGGGCTTACCACTAGAGAAGGATCTCTTGCAGATTCTGACAAACATCTATTCCACAGACTAAAAGTACTGGGGGAAAAAGAAGAGAGAGAGTAAAAGAAACGCGTATATTACAACCAAGGATATATGCTTAGTTGTTTTGAAACTACTAATCATACACACAAACAAAAGAGTATCTTTCCCAACACGCCTAGTTTTTAACCACCAAAACCATACAAAGTTCTTCCCTGTCTCTTCAGCGCATATACGACGTCCAAGCTAGTGACGGTTTTCCTCTTAGCGTGTTCGGTGTAGGTTACGGCATCCCTAATGACATTCTCCAAAAACACTCTCAATACTGCGCGAGTTTCTTCATAGATCAATCCACTGATACGCTTAACTCCTCCACGTCGCGCTAAACGACGGATTGCTGGCTTGGTGATACCTTGAATGTTGTCACGCAGAATCTTGCGATGACGCTTGGCTCCTCCCTTTCCTAGTCCTTTTCCTCCTTTTCCGCGTGCAGACATATTGTTAGATCAGAGTGAGTAGTGCAGAGTCAAGTGAGGTGGGGGCAATAAAGTGGTCTTGAAATCAAACGATGAGTGGAAAAAGCAGGTTTTATAAGAAATCATTGAAAATTGAATCGCTTTCCATCACATTTGGATTCCAGCCAATCAGAAGAATCCAAATCTTTTTTTAATTTTCAACAGTTGGATTTTTAAGCAACTGCAATAAATAATATCAATTTTACAACCTCTTTGGATTTTTGCACTTTCTCTCTTTTTTTCAGATCTCACAGTCAACATGGCACGTACCAAACAAACTGCTCGTAAATCTACCGGTGGCAAAGCTCCTCGCAAACATCTCGCCACCAAGGCTGCTCGCAAATCTGCTCCTCCTACCGGTGGCGTCAAGAAGCCTCACAGATACCGACCTGGAACTGTGGCCTTGAGAGAAATCCGTCGTTATCAGAAATCCACTGAACTCCTGATCAGAAAGCTTCCGTTTCAACGTCTGGTTAGAGAAATTGCTCAAGACTTCAAGACTGATCTTCGTTTCCAAAGTAGCGCCATTGGAGCTCTCCAAGAAGCCAGCGAAGCCTACTTGGTTAGTCTGTTCGAGGATACCAATTTGGCCGCTATCCATGCTAAACGTGTTACCATCCAGCCCAAGGATATTCAGTTAGCTAGACGATTGCGCGGTGAGCGAGCATAAATTGCTTCTACTCACTTAACCATGTGTGTGTATCATAAGTGTGTACCGTGTGGTGTTTTGGTGGGAGGATTGGGGGCGCGGAATAATATCAATGTCTCTTTCCACATTTATTGCCTCCTTCACTTTTACTCCGCCAGATCTCTGTTGATCATCCTAATCTATCATCACATCTGGCAACATTACCAGATTACATCCACAACAAGCGCTATTACGATCATCCAACTAGATAGTGTTCTAGAAGGAGCTTATAAAGGCCAACTTTCTACTACGCCTTCATTCAATTGCTGGATTATGTCAGCCTTGGGAACTCACCCTTTACAGAAAATAAATGTTAAAGTCAAGAAATATTAACAAACTGAAATATTTATTGCTATAATTCTGGAATAAAAATGAGCAGGGCAAAATTTATAAATCACGTGCTTTAATGACAAAATTTGTGATTCCTATTTGGGCGCTTTTTTTGGGTGGTAATTACAACTGATGTAATGATTTAAAAATCCGTGATGGCGTTTTGCCCCATCACTTCCCAAATACGGCAGTTGAGCTTCCTTGCTGAATCCGCTGATTATAGCCGACATGAAGATTATTTTTTGCATGAACATGAGTGTGCTGTTTTTCCATTTAATCTTATTGCTAACCAGAAAATAAATAAATGCGTACTTTGCACAACATGGGAGACCGTCGTGTCTGGCTTGATTCGGTTGAGTATGTGTTTGAGACTCCCACTTGTTGATAATCAAGGTTCATATCACCACGAAATAACATAAATTAAATTGCTTTTGGGGAATTTCCAATTGGTAATGAAAATTTTCCGTATTAAAGTCGAGGTTTCATTTCCACATCACACCCAACAACTCACACTATGGGAATGAACTTATCCTTGAAATTTTTGCTAAATGAGCCTGACTGTACTCTCCATGACCTATCCAGTTATTCCCCCTTTCAAGGGCACCCTAACCAGGCCTATTTCCCCATCAACAAAAATTCTGATTGGGAAAATCTGCACAGTTCACCTGTCTCCTCCTCTTCAAGCAGGACCTACCCCCACCCTTTCTTTTGTAAGAAAACATGTAGTTTTATCAGCATATTGCAATAATCTATTTGTTTCAGTAATACTGGCATCAAGTCATCAATCAGTTTCGTTAACCCCCCTTGATTTCCTCCCGTCAAAGTAAAGATATGCAACACCGTTTCACCCTTGGCTGGCATGAATCATTACTTGTTATTTTGAACAAACAGTTTCACCACATTTAGTTTCCCCCTAAAGCTGCTACATGGATTAACATGTTGTCATTTCCATAACGTAATTTCGGATGCGCTTTACTTTGCGTCACCAACCATTCCATCAATCCGGAAAGTCTAGCCTTTGCAACAAGGTAAATTGGTGCACTTTAATATGTTCTCAATTTGCAATTGACATCTATCCCATTATCCTTGATCAATCATTCAATAATTCCCAAATGTCCTGATGATGCTGGCTCGTGCAGACAGTAAGCATCGCAAAGATCAATATGACTGAAGCCCCTTTTAATTAAAATCCCCGGTCAAATCAAAAATCCTGGACAGAAGAGTCAAGATAAAGGCGGGATGTGCCAAGAGAGAGTCGTATATCAGGATGATGACTTTTGCCTAGATTGTTTGAATTGTCATAAAATGCCTTGTAGGTACTCTTTCCATCGATATACACCATCACACTATCTACAAACTCTTGTAACTCTGGTATATTTGCTTTGATGAGGTAACTTATAGATCCAGCAATTGTCTTTTCGATCCACTGGATATACAGAAGCTGAATAAAAGTAAACAGATCGTAGCAATCGGCTTTGTATGGAATGTGTGCATCATTCATGTTGTTGAAGGTGGTTGTCAAGAAATTGTGAAATCGAAATTGACTGTCAAATGGCGCAGCTGTTGTTCCTTCAAGGCTCTCACAAAGGTCGAGGAGCCAAGCCCATTAGGGGAAAAATTAGAAAACACATAAAAATCAATCATTGATATCGACAAATCGAATGCCTGGTTTGCAATCTCCGAACTAAAAGGGAAAGAGTCATAACAATCAAACACCAATTTGTGCGCATTTGTGTTATTCCTCTCAGCCAGCCATTATCATTTTGTATACTTTTAGCCAGTTCGGTACAATAATCCGACTTGAAAACAATTTTTTTCTTTCTTTGTCGATTTGGATACTCATAATTCAAAACTATTCCACGCTCTAAGAGATTAAAGTAGAGTAGATGATTGCTATCAAGCCAATCCAATGGTGTTTCTATCTTGAGAAACTGAAAAGTTAATGGAATAGTGAGTCCTACTCTTTTCTCGAATGCCAAGAGCTTCAATTTCTCCTCTTTTGTTAAAGAAAGGCTATCTTTGTTATATCTTTCAAACATACTCTCTCGAAATTGTGAATACTGATTTAAAACCTCATTTTGATCAGTTGGTATCGCTTTCTCTATATCGGCTTGAGTTTCCAGAACCTTCAATAGGTATAAAGGCATACTGGCTCTAATCTTATCTGAAATCTCCCCTTTGGGATCTTGCACTTTCTGTCCAAAGTTGGGTGGGACATACCTTATGGGAAATACCTCTGCTACAGTTGAATCACAGTCATAATTGTATCGCTTCGGGCGACATGTCACAGTAGTTAAGATACAAAAAAGTAATGCAAAAAGATTGAGCATTCCCCAATAAAAAATAAGTTTGGGATAAAGTGAGAAAGCAAAGAGGAAATGGGAGCCTTGAGGAGAGAAAGTATACAACTTTTTAGTTGAGGAAAATTATTTTGCCTACATTATTGGTAATTTCGCCTACATATTGATTACTTTTTTGTTTGCAACTTTGATCATTCACTTCTTTTGCCATTTTGGAAATATAATCATTTAGAATTAAGAACAATATGATTGCTGATATTAAACAACAGTACGAAGCAAGGAATATAATTCTTAAATTTGGAAAACACACTTATGCTCGTTTAATTGAACTTTTGTGCGTTGGATGCGAAAACAGCGATAAAAGCTTGTAATTGACCGATGAAGCTCTGAAAAGTAAATCTGGTAAACTTCTAACCACGCGCACAAGATAGGGGCCAAGTTTAATCCTATTTAAAAAAAAGAAATCGAACCGGAAAAAATGGTTGCATTAAAAATAGTGCCTGTAGCCGTCCCAATTTTAACCGAAAATAAAATTGTATAGGAAAATGTCGAATTGCCACAGCGTTCAATTTTATAATATGATCAAAGAATAGCAATCACTTACCACCAAATAATACTAAATCATTGAGGACTACCGTATATGTATCCAAGTTCTTTATAACCCCCATTCCCAAACTGAAAGTCTCCTGACATCTACTCGAAACCGAACTTACGACATCCTCTTTAGAGTAAAATCTTCCCTTTGCTGGTGCTATATAGAATCCAGTGGGAAAACCATAATATTTAGAATTGAAATTTTTTCCATAAGTAGCGGTGAAGTGAATTTGCTCTATCAGGTTTAGAATATTGTAATAGTAAGATGATCCTTTGTTACATTTTCACATTATCAAAGCTCACCACTTGACCCTCAACAAAGGAATGTATTTAGGGATTTAACAAACCGATTACTAAGGTAATAGGAGGAGGAAAAGCAAATACTAGGGAAACCTCTTTCTTGAAATTAGAGGTCAGCAATCGCACAGGATGATTCACAGCTTCTAT
The DNA here is from genome assembly GCA_004114325.1 of Zoophagus insidians. Classification (NCBI taxonomy): domain Eukaryota; kingdom Fungi; phylum Zoopagomycota; class Zoopagomycetes; order Zoopagales; family Zoopagaceae; genus Zoophagus; species Zoophagus insidians. The sequence continues at coordinate 947 of QZWR01000186.1, read as the reverse complement.
CAGCAACAACAAATATAGGACCAAAAATGTTTCGTATCCTCCAACAAGTGTGAGTATTTAAAAGACCATTAATCTATCAATAAGGGGACTAAACTTGGTTTACCCAAAACAAATCCACTAACCAAATCACTAGGATGTTGGGCCCTTATCATCCAATATACTTTGGGAAATGTCCTGCTGGTATTAGGATCACATATACTGCGAAAGAGCAATCAAGGGTTCTGTCCTTTTTAAGAAGTTAGCCCGTTCTAATTGAAAAGTTCGAGCAGTTGAATTACAATTCATATCTGAAACACCATACGCCGGTCTTATATGTGATTCATTACATCTCCATAAAGAACCTACTTACAAATAGTAAGCATATTGGAGTATTTTCTTCAAACTCCTTGATCTTCAGATGAAAAGAGACGATATAAAAACTATTTATTATTTTTCAACAGGAAATACTTCTCGTCATATCATAAAAATATAGGAATGACTAAAAAGAAAGCAATTGATTCAGACCTGTAACTGTAGGAAAAACGAACAATATCTTATGCGTTTTTATACACCTTTATTGAAGGGTTATGATAGTAATCGTTTTTCAGTTTTTTCGCATTAATATGAACGAAAAATATCCAAGGAGAATAACTTATAGTAAAAATGATATCTCAAAAAATTGAAAGGATTTTTAATTATTTATCGGGATAATTGCAAATCTGTCCACTTTAACTTTCAAAATTGCAAATCTGTCAACTAAACAGTTTCATAATTGCAAAAGTGTCCACCTAAGTTTCAAAATTGCAATAATGTCCACTTTAACTTTCAAAATTGCAAATCTGTCCATAAAGTACTCTCTGTTTGATATTTGTAACAACCAAATATTCTTATACTTTTTGGGCGTTCCCCAAAAATTGAACTTATAGAACAGCTTGTAAAATGGGCAATAGTTGTCGGGATAACAGTTA
>QZWR01000185.1:0-29158 GCA_004114325.1 Zoophagus insidians | reverse complement strand
TTAAATAAATAAATATTAATCATTGAATTAAAGACCTTGAAATTATTTCCTCACATTGATGATAAGGATGTTCATTTGGTCAGAATAAAAGATCTAAAGAAATGCATAAAATACAGCCTTCAATAATCATTTTAAACAACCAAAAGATACTGCAGAAATAAATTCAGATACAGCAACTTTTATTTGAAAAGAATGTTTGTCTAGGAGTTCTATCCTTTCTCTTTTTCTGGTAACTTTAGCGGGCGTTCCAGCAACATTATCTTCTTCGTTTAAAGGATTAACTGATTCATTTTCAATCACATCATCAACTATCCGAACCACATCATTCATTTCTCCATCTTCCATATCATTATTCTTCGTGGTCTGTTTTGAATTTCGAACAACATATTCTGCCATTTTCTTATCTGTTGCAGGAACTTCAATTATTGCTATATTAATATTTACAGATAAATGTTTAATGTTGAAAGAAAAATAAGCTAAAAGAAATGACAAAATTGCAAAGCTTAAGGACATTTTATCAGCAGCGGATCTAATAAGAAATAAACAATGTTTCTTAACTCCCTTCACAAAAAGGTTTATTCTCCTCTCTGCTCCCCCGCCAATTTGCTTTTACCTTTGCTCCCCTCAAAAATTGCACGCTACTTTATTATCCGCTTCAACTTTGATGTCTCGCAATTTGTTGATCCTTTTGTCAAAAAGCTGTTGTCTTAATTCAAAACATTTATTGCATTCGTCAATATTATAAGGTTTTTCTTGGAGTTTATTATTCGCGCAATGTTGGGTTATATACCAGCAAAAGAAAATTTCATGTGTTCTACTTCGCAAGTCCCGATTCGGGATAGATTTCAACATTTTAATGAAATTACTGTAGGGATTGCTGTGCTTTGCATTGAGAATATAATTGATTCCGATAATCTTATTCTTCGTAACGATTATGGCATCAACTGCGCAGAAGTTGCATTTGGTTGCTTGATAGTATATTGCCGTGTCTACTTTGTCCACTTCTAGACAAGTTTCAGTTCTTAGCTTTTTAATTAATAGTAGTATCCTATTTTGTTTATCCCAATTCTAGACTAAGTTCTTCGGTTCGCTTATTACTTTCTTCCTTTTACTTCCTACAATATTATCGTGCTCCTCCTCGCCATCATCATCATCATCATAATAATATTTATCAAATTCTTAAGTTAAAGATTGGTCATCGAATTCAGGGTTATGAACAGGCCGCCTTTTGAGAGGTCTACTGAAACAGCCATCCTCGCTAACCAGCATTATTTCATTTGGATTGTAAATAGGAATTATATCCGTGATACTTGATATTCCACAAGCTGGGAGTCCATGAACCCTTATATACTCTCTCCCGTAGTTTTCCAAAGAAAAACCAAGCACAGTGTTAAGTGTAACACCTTCAAGTATTTTGTACTGAGCATTCAATCCTATGCCAACAGGAGCTCTCATAACTTTGGCTAGAACATCAATTGCAAATCCACAGCTTGTTGTGCTAACTGGAGCTTTTGATAATTAATTAGCTTTGTGAAATAATGAACTAGCTTTCTAAATGAATTAATATGACAAAATAAGCCACCATATAATGGTGATTGCATTTGAAGAAAATAAAAAAATTAACCTTTTAACCTTTCCAAGAACTCTCTCCTTTACACCAAACACTTTATATCTTTCCACCCACAAACCAAAACTCTTTCCCTTACTTGATGGCTGCTAAAAAGTTATCATGTTGAACCTATATTTTCATTTTCAGTACTCTCGTCGCTTTTAAATGCATAAAAGTAATTCAGATATATGTATTTTAAAGCCCTTGACTGTAATGGCAGATTCATGATGCAACTATAGGCATACTTTTTGTAAGTGTAAAACCTATCATCACCTAGAGTCGAATAGAAATGTTCTATTCCTGTTTCAATCTGCTGCACTTCGCTCATGGTTCGCATTTTTTAATATAGGTAACTAATGATTCACTATTGATGCCAATTCCCGCTTCCCTGGTTACATTATGTAGCATTCTGAGTTAAAGAGGTAGAGCCCCTGTGAAGTACTGGATTATATCCTTTAGTTCGCTGAGTTCCTGATGCCCTTCTTCACTGTTCGAGTCCTGTATGCTTAGCTCTGGAAAATACTTATCAATCCAGAAATCATATTCTTTGATATTCAACCCTGAAAATACCAGAATAAAAGTCAAGTTTTCATTTTTATAGGTTTCGGAAATTTCATCATTTGCAGAACTTGAATAAAAATTTATGCTCTTCAGGTGAGCCATGATTTCCTTAAACTCGAAGACCTTCATATTTACAGCATTTATATCGTTTAGTTGGTTAATAAAAACCTTTTGATCTTTCCCCATGGTACTTATTGCTTTTACAACTTCAACAAGTGGTATCATCTTGCATGAAGGCAAATTGTTTTTCCAACTTTTTGATAAAAGGTACGGTGACTCAAAAAACCGCCCGCAAGTTTTTGAATTTATAACTTTGAGTTCAATTGCTATAGGTGTAGCCATCCAATGATTTTGCATTTGTAGTTGAATAAACTAGTGCTAATGCTCTATCTAACAGTATATTAATTAAGTTTTAATCTTATTTATTAATGGAGATATTACATCAGTAATTTAAGCTTTGTCACGTGAAAATCATTTTTAAGCAGCACTTTTAAAAGTTTGCTGCTGTGAGGACTTGGATAATTTTGAAATAATTATTTAATGGACATGGATGGATTAAAAACTTGGAATTCTATGGAAGGTGTTCTGGACTTAGGATCAATGAAGAGGATTTCCTGATTTGGACACCGAACATTCATGAAACTATATTTAGAAGACGATTCATGGACATTTTTGGAAGGATGGATGGCGATTGGTTCCCCCTCGTGAATGGTGATTGGTTGGGAGTTTTGGGGGGTTTTCACTTAAACCTCCCAATTTCTCCCACTATAATAAAAATAACCTTTTTCCCACATCTCTCTCTTGTGTGATTCTCACTTCCCTCTCCCAAGTTGCACCTCGCAGCTTCGGCCGCTCCTTCCCCCTCACACAACAGCCCCTAAAGGTTCACCCATCAGGCGCTAAGCCTGACACCATCAAATTATAAAATTATTAATTCCATAAATTTAATTCCTCACAGTAGCCAAAGGCTATAATCAACGGTATGGTATCAACTTCGATGAAGCGTTTGCTCCTTTGTCAAAGATGCGAACTATACGAACGATTATTGCATACGCTACCGTTTATGGGTTGATCATCCATCATATGGATGTAGTAGCTGCGTATTTAAATGGAGTTCTTGACACCGAACTAAATATGGACCAACCTGAAGGTTTTATTGAAGAAGGAGAAGAAAATGGGGTCTTGAAGTTAAAGAAGGTAATTTATGGATTGAAACAGTCAGGAAGGCAGTGGCATGAGTGCTTCAGCAACACTGTGTGCAACTAAATGAAGTTTGAAAGACTACAATCAGACCAAGGGGTATATGTGAAATGAGGAGATTATATGATAATTTTATCGATATACGTTGACGATATATTAATTTTCTCTGCTGTCAGAGACTGGGGGTTGTCTCTGACATAGTGAGGAGGGAAAGGGTGAAAATATAATAATAAAAGAAAATTTATAAAGGGGAAATCGTTATTCTTTATTATTTCGTCGAAAAGCAGCACACTTTTAACAGTGCTGCTTACAAATACTTTTCACGTGACAATGTGAAAGCCTTCACACACGTTCGACCAATCAGAAAATTACAACTTGTCATGAGCCATCTCAATAGCCTTGACATTGTGAGGAAAAATATTATAATTTCTCATATTAAAAATTATTATTCATAGAACAATAATTTTTAATGGAGAAGTCAAAAATATTTAGTTATAATTTTATGATTGATGTTGAAGTCTGTCAAGCTGGGCTTGACGAGGAAGTAGTGAAAGTGTCAAGCCTGAGGCTTGGGAAAGGAGTAGTAGAAAGTCCGAAAGGGGAGTGTGAATTTATTGCCTTACAAAGCGTTGACCAAACTGGAGTGAAGAGACAGTGGGAATTCCCCCCATATATATATGAGGGAAACCGCATGGCCCTTCACTCCAGTGACTTCCCTAAACCAAAACCGATAATCAGCTGACTCCATTCCAACCTTCCATGATGTTCCATACTGAAATGGTTTACTTATTTAATTATTTGTTGAATTATATGTCATGCTTGGGTTGATGCATGACAAATAGGTGGAAACCTTCTTAAGGGCGTATACTAAGTATACTAAAGGATGGGGAGAGGAAGACAAGATTTTAAATTTCGGAAATTATCTTTACAAACCCGGCCGCATCTGGTATAATGCTCAGAAGGAATTCGAAGATCTCGACAGTTTAAAAGGAAGGTTTAAGAAAAGGTTCGCAGATGACGTACCTCGTGATCACTATACGTCCTATTGTTGGGTTTGAGATTAACAATTCTAGCAAACCCATAAATAGCAAAATACTTTCACCTTTTAATAAATATATATACATTTTTAAGAAGAAAGAAAACCTCTCTATTCGTCTACTTTTAAAAAACAGTACTGAAAGGCCCTTCTTCACAGCAGATCGCTGTTGGGCCACGTCAGGTACTGATAACGTATTTAATATTTTGTTAATATATCAAGTTGAAAAAGCAGAAGTTCTTCTTTGTTTATTATCTACGTCACTAATGTTCATTCACAATTCCTAACAAATATAAGATTACCTTTGCAAAAGGTGTGCGGAAATAACACATTCCAAAAAATATTCGTCCGAATTCTTGCGACATCCTATGACACTCACGTGAATGTTCAAGCTGAATAAAAATTGCTCGTGATTAACAAACGTTTACTTCATCAGGATGTGAAAAAAATGCACAATTTATTGCAAGCTGTTACAATCAGGTAAATATTTTGGATTGACACGACGACCATCAGCATAAAGGAGAGCCGTGACATAATCATCCTCACCTTTATCGTGGCCAACGCCGATCTTGGTAAACTTTGCATCCAGGATTGCGGATCGATTCTCGTGCAAGAGCTTATCGACAGCATCTGTGGGGCTATTTACATAGAGTGTTTCAATCAGCGTATTGGGGGCAGTAAGGCGCTTTGCTTTGAGCAAATCCGATAACGATTTTCTTGGTTCATCTGAATTATCCGGGTGAGTAACCAGATAGCGAGAAATATCACTGAGTCTATAGTCTAAACCAAGCAACGGTAAACCCGATGCACTTCGCTCTTGGTTGAGTCTACAGATAAAGTAGGCCTGTTCTTTGGCGTTGTTCAAGTCCCAGCCACCAGGAAATTTCCATTCAGTGTTTGCTGAAGCGGCGTTGAAGAAAAGTGTAAAAAGCAATAAAGAAACGGAGGTTTTCATAACAGTCATCAAATAGGGTGTTTTTTTAATGTGGTAAGGGCAATGAGGTCGTATTAGGAAAGTGATATAAATATTAACAGTTGACATTATCAAATGTGAAACCAATCCCGTGACTTGATCGTGGTAAGTGCATTGTTTCAATTTTTAAATAGAAAATATCCTTGTTGTTCTGCTGAATAATAGTAACTTAATGATTTCAGTAACGTAATATTACAGGGGGCAATAGTCAAGAAGGGTGAAATACATAGTTTCCTTTAAATACATAGCAAAGCAGTGACAAAACCATCATCTCCACCGTTTCGTGACCAATGCCGATCTTAGTATATTTTGCATCCATCATTGAGGATCGGTTATCTAGCAAGAGCTTGACGACGGCATCTGTGGGACTATTAACATAGCAAGATTCAATCAAAGTATCGTTGCACTTCATTTCTTGGTTAAACCTATTCTTTACTGTGGTTCAAATCCAAACCACCAAATAATTTCCATTCAGTCTTTGTTGAAGCGGCGTTGAAGTAAGGAGTAAAAAGCAAGAGTGAAGCGAAGAATCTCATAATAGTGATCAAATGAAGTCTTTTTGCAGGGATCAACAGTATAAATACAGCATTAAAAGTTGCAGAAACGAATCCCGTGACTTGAAGTCGTTGAGCAAAAAGAAAAAATGACTCCAGCCACGAAAAAAATCAAGACATCCACTTCCAACAACACAGAGAAGAATCCTTATCTGGCTCATCGTGATTCCCCTCTTGTCACATCTTTTAAAGATCTCGTGAAGTTTCGAACTACGGCTGCTCAGGCTCAGGTTCTCGAGGATGCACCTAATAATCCCTTTACTGGAACACCTTTTGGCAACAAATATCGCGAAATCCTTAAAAAACGTCGTCAATTACCAGTTAATAAGCAAAGACAAGAGTTTTTGGACGTTTATCATTCTAATCAGGTGGTAATTCTTGTGGGAGAAACTGGATCTGGAAAAACTACACAGTAATAATATCTCTTATTCTAATTATTATTTAGAATCCCACAGTATATCGTATTTGACAGTCTACCCCATCTTTCTGGGAAACAAGTAGCATGTACGCAGCCTAGAAGAGTGGCAGCAATGTCTGTTGCGCGTAGAGTGGCTGAAGAACTAGATGTTCAATTGGGTGAACAAGTGGGATATTCTATTAGGTTCGAGGATTGCAGCTCAGATAGAACGGTCCTCAAATACATGACAGACGGAATGTTGCTTAGAGAAGCCATGACTGACCCTTCTCTTAATCGATATACAACTATAATATTGGACGAAGCCCATGAACGTACTCTCAACACTGATATTTTGATGGGAATGCTTAAAACGTTGATTGATAAACGCAAAGATCTGAAGTTAGTTGTAATGAGCGCGACATTGGATGCAGGAAAATTTCAAAAATACTTTGGAGATGCTCCATTGCTGGTAAATTATTCCCACGCCTAACGACAAGTGTTAATTTTGTTAGACCGTTCCTGGAAGGACATATCCTGTGGAAATTTATTATACTCCTGAGCCTGAACGTGATTACATTGAGGCTGCTATTCGTACATGTGTACAGATTCACATGAGTGAACCTCCTGGCGACATTCTTCTCTTCTTGACTGGGGAGGAAGAGATTGAGGATTCTTGTAAAAAAATCCGCTTTGAATGCGACAAGTATTCTCATTTAGGACCTGTGCTGGTTATTCCACTTTATTCAACTCTTCCACCTCAAGCTCAGCAACGTATTTTTGATGATGCTCCACCACCTAGGAAAAAAGGTGGACCTCCTGGTCGCAAAATAGTGGTTTCTACCAACATTGCCGAGACTAGTCTTACCATAGACGGTATAGTTTACGTGGTAGATCCTGGATTCAGCAAACAAAAGGTTTACAACCCACGTATCCGAGTAGAGAGTCTTTTAGTCAGTCCTATCAGTAAAGCTGCAGCACAACAGCGTGCAGGTCGTGCCGGTAGAACTAAACCTGGAAAATGCTACCGACTTTACACTGAACAAAGCTTTAACAAGGAATTGCAAGAACAAACCTATCCTGAAATTCTTCGTAGCAATTTGGGCGCTGTGGTCTTGCAAATGAAGAAGCTAGGAATTGATGATTTGGTCCATTTTGATTTTATGGACCCGCCTGCCCCTGAAGTTCTCATGCGTGCCTTGGAGATGCTCAATTATCTTGGCGCCCTTAATGATGACGGTGATATGACCCAATTGGGAGCCCAAATGGCAATGTTTCCATTAGATCCCCAGTTAACAAAGATGCTACTAGAAAGTCCAAAATATCAATGTTCCAATGAACTTCTCTCGATTGTTGCCCTGCTTTCTGGTAATCTTATTGTCTTGGCTTCTTCTACTAACTTGGTAAAATAGTTCCACAAATCCATTTGCGACCGAATGATGCTAGAAAGGCTGCTGACGATGCCAAGGCTCAGTTTTCTCATGAACATGGTGACCATCTCTCACTTCTTAATGCCTATCATCTTTACAAGAGTTACAACGAAGGAGATGTATCCCAGTGGTGCTATGAGAATTTTTTGAATTTACGATCGCTCAAGTCAGCAGATAATGTGCGAATTCAGCTTGAAAGAATAATGATGCGCTTCCAAATTCCCCTGGTCAGTACGCCTTTTGAAGACAAATCGTATTACATAAACATTCGACGTGCAATTTGTGCTGGTTATTTTATGCAAGTAGCACATTTGGAAAAATCGGGTCATTATTTGACGGTAAAGGATAATCAAGTTGTTCAACTTCATCCTTCCACCTGTCTAAATCACCATCCAGAATGGGTCATTTATAACGAATTTGTGCTTACTACACGTAACTATATTCGAACTGTTACGGAAACACGCGGAGAATGGTAGTTCTAGTAATGGTTGTGAAAATTAACAATTATGGTGTGGTAGGCTTCTTGAGTTGGCGCCCAATTATTACAACTTGGACGAGTTTCCACAGTGTGAAGGAAAGAGAGTGTTGGAAAAACTTCGACAAAAGCGTACGTTTACTGCCAGTTCGACCAAAAAGCCCAAAAAATTGAAATAAAGCGCACCGTAGGCGGAATTGAACCGCTGCCGAGCTAACGGCCAACAGATTTGAAGTCTGTCCTCAACACCAGTCGAGCTCAACGGTGCATTTGAAATTATATTTTAATTGTCTATATTTCTTCCTTTTTCTACTTCAAGCTCTTCGTAGATATTTCTTTTCGTTTAAATCAACTACTACTTTTTCTCCCACTTTGACAAAATCCGGCACCATAATTCTCAGATTTCCGCCACATACAAATGCGGCCTTGTAGGTGACTCCCTTGCTTGCTTGTGCTGCAGCGGGTTCATCATGTTCAATCTCAAATATTTCAGCATCGGGGAGCTTTAGAGAAATCACCGTAGGAGGATTAGTCATGCTTTGAACGGACAACTCCATTCCCTCTACCCATATGAGCAAAGAATTGAAAATAAGGATTACCTTTAAGAAATGCTTTATCTCCTTCCAAGAGTTCTAATCCCAGGCTAGATTGTTCCATTGTTGTTGGGTTAAAGAGGTGAACCAAGTCTTGATCCCAGTACAATACTTGCCATTTTTCACTTTGGAGTTGCAAAACTATTTTTTAGTTGGATAAAGTGAATACCTTCGAAATTATCATTAACGTTACAGCGTTCCAAGCTTTTCTTGTTATTAACCAAATCTTTAAGTTCGATCTTGAGGGTTAACCAGAGTGTTTGAAAAGGATACTTTGATAATGCTTCCACCTCTTCCTGTGAAATGTTGGCTTTTCCCCAACACTAATTGCGGCCGAGATTGAAATAAAATCACTTGGCCTTTTCGTAATTGCGAAAGGTTGGTTTTCCCCTGTATAAATCTCACGAAGGGAGGAAGTAACTGTGACCTGGAACGAACAGCAAACATTTAGCCCAAAACACAAAGACAAAAATCACAACTCTCTCAGTTATAGTAAAAAAATGTCTATTAGGATAATTCCCTTAGGAGCTGGTCAAGATGTCGGTAAATCATGCATCTTGGTCACTCTGGGCGACTACAATATCATGTTGGATTGTGGAATGCATATGGGATTCAGTGACCATCGAAAGTTTCCCGATTTCTCTTACATCACTAGAGAGCAAAAGTCTGAAGCTTGTCCCGATCCCTTTACCAAACATTTGGACTGTCTAATAGTTTCTCATTTTCACTTGGACCATTGTGGTGCGTTACCCTTTTTTACGGAGATTTGTGGTTATCGGGGACCTATTTACATGACCCATCCGACCAAAGCAATAACACCTATTCTGTTGGAGGATTATCGAAAAATCCAAACCGAAAAGAAGGGAGATTCGGATTTTTTTACTTCGGGAATGGTTCAACAGTCCATGGCCAGGGTTACTGGGGTATCCTTGCTGGAAACGGTCAAGGTTGCCCCCTTCTTGGAAATCAAGCCTTATTATGCAGGTCATGTCTTGGGAGCTGCGATGTTTCTTATAAGAGAGACTAAGCATGGTCATTCTGTCCTTTATACCGGAGATTATAACACCACACCTGATAGACATTTGGGTGCTGCTTGGGTTGATCGGTGTTTGCCGGATGTGATTATTACCGAATCGACCTATGCCACCATGACCAGGATATCCAAGCGAGCAAGGGAAACTACTTTACTACAAAACATCCTAAGATGCGTGCAAAACCAAGGAAAAGTCCTAATCCCAGTCTTTGCCTTGGGAAGAGCACAAGAACTATGTATATTATTGGAGACTTATTGGGAACGCATGCAACTTCAAATCCCCATTTATTTTACGGCAGGATTAACAGAAAAAGCCAATAATCTTTATAGAAATTACATCAATTGGACGAATGAATCGATAAAGGAGCATTTCTCAAGATCCAAGAACTTATTTGCCTTCTCCAAGATAAAACCTTGGCAACCGGGACTTGTAAATGCTTCAGGTGCGGCTATTCTGTTCGCCACTCCAGGAATGTTACATCAAGGTGTGTCGTTGGAGGTGTTTAGGCGATGGTGTCATGACCCCAAGAATATGATCATCTTACCTGGCTACTGTGTATCTGGCACGGTGGGATATAAGGTACTTCAAGCACATGCAGTGAATCCGCAAGGTCCTAAAAAGATTAGAATCAGTCCCTTTGAGGAACTAGACGTTAGACTGCAAATAGAGAATCTTTCCTTTAGTGCTCATGTAGATCGTAAAGGCATATTAGAAACCATTAATAAGACTGGTGCTCGATCTGTCGTCCTGGTGCATGGGGAAAAGCTAAAAATGGCGAAATTGGCCGAAGAAATCAAAGATACTTTGAAGTTGGACTGTTTTTATCCAGCAAATGGAGAATGTATCTTTGTAGAAGCGAGAAAAGATATTCCTGTACAAGTTGACCCCTCGTTCATTTCAAGGCAACTGTCATTCTCCTCAGCATTCTTTCAAGATTCTCTTAAAAATAACAATACTTTGTTACGGCTACAGGGAAAAGTTGTAGAAAACGCATCTGGAACACTTACTTTGGAATCGGCTGATAATGTCAAGCCTGGTGATCCTCATCTGTTAAGCTATAGCGTGATTTTTAGTTATGATGCTAGTTGTGCTTGTTCTACCTCTGATATCCCATGGCGTCAAACGGATTCGGCCATAGTAAACAAGACGGAAGCTATAATCGGCTACCTCTCGAAAGAAGGCAGTGGATGGGCCTTGTGCAGGAAGAGCGAAGATGGAGAGCTATTACCAATGGTGGAGATTTCCAATCTAGTTGGACAGAAAGTTAACTTGACCTGGATAAAAGAAACCGAGGTGAAGATTAGTTGGGGATATGGGTCAGAAGTATTGGCTTATGCAGTGTTAGAAAATATTGATGTGGCTTTGGTAAAAGTGTAGGGTTAAAATTAATTAAATTTTAATCGTGGTTAAGCTCCTGTAGCATAGTGGTTAATGCATCGTGCTTATAAGTCTAAAACTTATACCTAGGCACGCGGGGATCCCGAGTTCGAACCTCGGCAGGAGCATACTTTTTGCTTAATTTTTTTATTCCCCACAACCATCCTTCCCCCTCCAACCACTTTAGTTTGTCGATACCAAACAAAGTCCTTCTACCCATTGTCTCATTCGATCGATATGTTCAAGTATAGTGATCATGGTGGCCTTGTGCAGTGAGTTCAAGCAATATCCAAAAACCCACGTGACCACTAAATGTTCAAGAAATCTAGATGGGAAGAAGAAGAGGAGGAAGAGCAAGATGAATCCTCCTTTGGAACTAAAAGCAAAAGTAATGTGATGATAAAAAAACGGAGAAAAGTTACCAACGTTGAGAATACAAAAGCGAAACAAGAAGAAGAAATGACTTTACCAGAGAAAATCGTTTCAAAAGCTCAGGCTAAGGCTGAAACCAAGGGTGAATTCTGGAGACCTGAGCCATGCAGATCGGTTGAGAATTACGAAAAGCTGAACCGAATTGAGGAAGGAACGTATGGTGTGGTATATCGAGCCAAGGACAAAAGGACGGGAGAAGTGGTAGCATTGAAGCGGTTAAAGTTGGATGAAGAAAAGAATGGATTTCCTATAACCAGTCTTCGAGAAATCACCACTTTGCTTCAACTGAAACACCCCAATATTGTCAATGTCAAGGAAGTAGTAACAGGAGGTTTTCCTTTTAGGTATTGTTATTAAGTTTGGGATTAAGTGTGTGTTGGATGGAGTGTAGTGTTTATATTGTCATGGATTTCATGGAACATGATTTGAGAACTTTGATGAATCATATGAAGAGTCCTTTTCTACAATCGGAGGTTAAAACCTTGATGTTACAGCTTTTATCAGCGGTTGATGCTCTACATTCGCATTGGTACATTCATCGGGATCTGAAGACTTCCAACCTTTTAATGAACAATCGAGGACAAATAAAAGTCGCTGATTTCGGCTTGGCTAGAAAGTTTGGTAGTCCAGTGAGCAGAATGAGTGTTCCTGTGGTTACACTTTGGTATAGGTTTGGCACTTCTTTGGTTCTTGAACTGATCTATGTTGCTTCAATGAGGCTAGATCGCCAGAGTTGTTGCTAGGCGAGGTGGAGTATACTACAGCTGTAGATATGTGGTCGATTGGTTGTATCTTTGGAGAATTGTTGACCAATGAGCCGATATTACAAGGGAAATCTGAAATTGATCAAATCAATCAGGTATTTTCTCCCTCAATTCTCTGCATTATAAAAGCTGAAGGAGGAATTTTAGATTTTCAAATTACTTGGTCTACCCACAGAAGAGGCATGGCCAGGCTGGGAAAAGCTTCCAGTTCCACAGTCTTGTACTTTTAGCGGACCGCGGTAAGAGAGCTGATAACTTTATAAATGGAATGTAACCCAATTTCAAGATTTGCCTCTTGGAGAAACAAATTTCCTTACTTGACGGAAAGAGGAATGTCACTATTGCAGGATTTTTTACAATATGATCCAAAAAATCGGATTTCTACTATTGAAGCCTTGAATCATTCCTACTTTAGGTTTTCTCTTTTCCCCATGTGTTGACCATTTGTGTTGATTAGAGAAAGCCCCTTGCCCAAAGATCCAGATTTATTTCCATCCTGGCCTTCAAAAGCTTCCAAAGAAAAAGTAAGAAGCTTAGCGAAGAGATTAATCGTTGCGTGAATTTAGTTGGATATTTCTTTGGGTGAAAATGGAGGTTTTATGATGTGACTTGAATAGACATTTAATTTTATTCGCTGAATTATTTCTTCATTTGAGGGGATTATACTTTAATGGTTGACCTGTTGTTGACTTTACCACCCGATGTTATAGGCAGGGCATGCTATTAATCCATTCATTAGGATCGTTACAGAGAGTTGTTCAAGTAAGGAATATTTATTGCACAATCTGCTTCAAAGAAATGCAGTGAGAACAAAATGATAGGATTATTTTTTATAAGGAACCAACAAAAGAGCCGTCTTTCTTTGCCTAAACTAAAGTTATGATGAACACAGCTGATAATACTACCGCTGCTACAACAAACAACAACAATTCTCCATTAAAATATCTTCAGGAATATCAAGAAAGTAATCCTCTCTGTCCAACCTTTTACTAAAGAGTACAGCCTTGGAAAGTCTTCCTCAAGAGCTCCAGCGTAGTTATACATTGATGAGGGAACTGGACATCGAGTCTCAGCGTAAATCCTGTTTTATCGACTAAACTCCACCCACCCATTAGTACTGCAGAAAGAAATCGAAACTATTGCATTGGAGATGGTTAAACCAAAAGCCGTCAGCAAATCTATCCCCACTGATGTTGCTACTGATGCTACTGATGATGCTGCTGCTGCTGCTACTGATACCGCCGTTGCTGTCACCAATGATGCTGCCCCAGTCGCTGCGACAGGAGCCAAGGCGAAAAACTTGTTGGAAAAATTGGAGGTGTTATGTCGACACGGTCAAGAAAAATGGGTCTTGGCTACTCAAACTTACGACATGGTTAGTGGGTCAGTGTTAGCGATATCTGATTGTGTTAAGAATAGGTGGATAAGCATTGTCGTCGTTTGGACGAAGATTTACAACGATTTGATGAACAAATGGGCTTATGGAGCACTAATTCCTCTTATCCAGGTATTTATCAACGCTAGACAAAACGTCCTTAACGTGGGGTGACTGAGTAGTAAAAACTGCCTCATTAGTTACAGGTTAGTCCAATCTTGCTACTTCTGACCAACTTTTCTCACTCCCAGGGACAGCAGCTGCAGTGGCAACGGTTAATGCTACCTCCAATAATATGGTTCAAGCTGCAGGAGCATCACTTGCTGGTAATTCAACAACCACGGCGACGATGACTACAACAACTAGTACGAAGAAACGAAAGAAAGAAGGTAAATTTTAAGAGTTGTTGTGGTATATCAATCCTAGTTACTCCTACAGCTACATCCTCCAACATCAATGCAACCACCAAAGGTATCCTTTAAAACATGGTAGTGGTGATTAAGGAAAGGAGGTGGAGGAGGTAAGCGACAATTATCTAGCAACGTTTCCTCTGGTGCAAACAAGATAAAAAAGACTCAACAAGATATCATCATCAGCAGCAAAGAAAGAGCCCAGAAATAGTACTCCTTCTTCAGTGAGGGGGAGATTTATGAAATTTAGTGCATTGGAATCCGAACTTCCACCAAACCCCGAAGAACCAACTTATTGTATATGTGGCGAAGTTTCATATGGAGAAATGGTGGCTTGCGATAACAAAGATGTAATTCTAGTCCACGTTTTGTTTAATTGTCACGACAGTGTGAGATTGAGTGGTTTCATTATCCCTGTGTGGGACTGGTACATAAGCCCAAGGGAAACTGGTATTGTCCAACCTGTCGAAAATCAAGACAAAGCGGTACTAACAAGGTGGAAGCCAAATAATTTTATGTGCGAAAAGACTTGGTAAATATATGACACTTACACCACACATTTATGTATTACTTGAGGTGTTCATCTTGTTTGACTTTCTTGATTCCCAATACAGCCATTACTAGGGCAGAGCGAATGATCAAAGTAGCACTACGGGAAAAGGCGAGCAGCATCAAAAGGGAAGGATCATTTATAAAAAGCTGATGGGTGAATGCTTGATTGATCAGGATCAGGATGATATAAGCAATGGTAATGGCCAGGCTAAGAATGCTTAAATTCAAGAGTGAATCAGAAGTTTTCTTGGAAATCCCTTCAACTGTTTTCCTGGTGGTATAAAAATAACCCGCTTCTCTTTTTAGTAAATTCTTGGACAAAGCACCTACCAAAAAAGATGAATAAACAAATCAGGAAGCCTTGAACTGTTGGTAGTAATGATTCCATCACGTAATGCTTGAATGAGTTTTCCCGGGCGCGAGGAATAAAGGAAAATTGTCGAATCAAAACAAGGGCATAAATCAACAAAGTCAGGCTTAGGTTAGAAAAGATGAAACAGTTCAGGATAAATCCTAGCCCTTTCCTATGACTGTAACTGGTCAAGAACTTTGTCCTAACAAAAAATCAGGAATAATTTGTTGAAATGTGTACCAGATATACAAGATGGTAAGAAATGCAGAGGCGAAAAAGATACTACACCCATACGCATTAATCAGCATCGATCAACAACAATCAAGATCAAGGGGTAAAGAGAAGAAAAGACCAACATTGAAGTCATGTCCAAAAAGACTCGCTTTACGGAAAATATAGGAAGCCAGATATAAATCAATAATACTGATTTGATTAAACAAGAGCAATAGAAAGAATATTATACAAATGGTGGATATCAGGCTAAAGAGAAAGATCATATTTCGAAGATCTAGGAATTTAAAGCCAGAATGACTAGAAGCTTCAATGAACCTGTAGACAAATCCCAGAATAGCCATAGTTGCCTACATCGTCATCATAGTCGAAATTAGCCACCATTAGCATAACCGTCAGAACAAGTAGTAAGGTAACAACAACATACCGAAGTAACGAATATCAATTTAAAGATAAAATATTTCGAGGTCAAGAAATGTTCATTCCAATTTCCTATTTCTTTAATGGAGGGAGGCGCATTAATTAATTCATAAGGGGCGTACCACTCTTTACATAAATAGACGGTGATGCGTTCAACATTTCCATAAAAACTGACAATTCAGTCTCATTTATATCTACTAGTTGAAAGTTCAGTTCTTTGGGAGGAGGACCATCATAAACCGTTATGTGTTCCGATTGATAGGCAAAGATGGGAGTTCCTGGGTAGTTACACTTTCTTGCCACTATCAATGTATTGGACACATTATATCCTTTAGAGGTCAAGAAAGATTGGAATTCTGCGGCATGTTTAAAACTCTTTTCTTGTTGTTATTACCAAGATAATACTGATAAAACATACCACCGAAATGCATTCTAACTGGCAGCTTTGTGGTAGATTGTAAGGTAATACCATGACCAGGGTATCTAACGGGGAAATTCCAGTTGGAATAACTCTAATCACTTCACAGGATTCATTCTTCACACTTAGGCCTATTGGTATGGCCTTTCCAGAGACCTGAAATGGAGATGCTTCAGAATGTTGGAAAAAGTCAAAGGATGGAAAGGTAATGTTTCTTTCTTGGGAGTCGGAGTAAAGAACAATGGTTGCATTTGTCGTCAAGCAAAGCAACCCCAATTGGAAGAATCGCATGTGAAGAACAGTCGGAGAAAAAGTTTATGAATTTCTCGATTTGGTAAAACTCTAAAAATTCCGTTGCACTTTTGTCTGCCCGTTGCACAGTTCCATGACCAATTTGTACATGGAGTGAGCAAGTAGTTACACATTGGATCACCCTCAACCAAATTAACCGTCTTTACAGGTTAACAGAGGAGTTGAAGGGAGTCAAATTTATCACAAGCCATCAAAAAAAAAGCTTCTTATTTGCAGTGATAATTGTCGCCATTATTAAATTGAAGAATTCACGTGAGTCAAAAAGGTCAACTATGACGACGACTGCTGAGGAAGAAGAAGCGCTTTCTTCCGCCCTAATCGCCCAACTTTTAGCTCAGGATGCTTATACGGCCTCGAAGACCCATGATGAAGCGTATTATGATGAGTATGATGCTCTGAAACGAGCTGATGGAGGAGAAAATGTCGGAAATGTAGTCGATGGGGATGACGATGATGAGGAGTGGATGATAGAAAGTGACTTTGAAGACCGACCAAAAAAGAAATCCAAATCTTTTACCGTTAATGTTGGAGCAAAGCCCAGACGTAATCCCTTTTACCCTTGACTTATCATTGTTTGGGGCAAGAAGAAAAAAGAAGACAAGTGGAAGGAGTAGAGGAAAATCGAGAAGAAAGAAGGAAAAAGGCCCTGGAAGAAGGTCACAATTATGGGGCTTTCACTGAAGAAGAAGAAGAAAGATTCCTTTCTGGATTGGAATTGTTTGGACGAGATTGGAAGTTGGTCTCTATTATTCTTTTCCCACGATTGGTTAAAAATTAGTTGGCAAAACATATAGGAACGAGGCCTCCAGAATCCATTAGAAGTCATGCTCAAAAACATTTTATAAAGCTGTATCGGGAAGGATTGCCTCTACCGCCCAAGGTAATAATCCACCACTCTCAAGAGCAAATAACAAGTTTGTTTAATGTGTGTGTGTGTGTGTGATAGGTGCAAGAAACGGGTGCTGGTCATACCCTATCTGGACTCCCATTGGATCCAAACTCCGCTTCTGCCATCAGATATCTGGCATCGAAACCATTAACACCCAGATCAACAACCAGTTCAGCCAATAAAAGAAGAACAAAAGTAGTAGATAATTCAATGTAACATATTAATTTTCCACTATAAGAAGTCAAAGACAGAAAATGATTCCGTGACGATCAACAGTACTGCGATCACCTCAACAACTGATAAATCAGAAATAGTTACTACAGGACTTGAAAAGTTTTCATTTCTAAATGACCTGAGATGACGCTTGTTCTAGTGGACCCCCAATGGGTGCTCCTACGGTTGATGCTAGTGGTGGTACTAGTGGTGGTGCAAAAAGTAGTGCTAGGAATGGTGAAGGAGAGGAGGAGATTCTTGTGGTTGATTCCCCCATGGGAGACATAGAACAGGCATATCCCACGAATTATTTAAGGAATCGGCCAAGAAGAGCGAGAAATGTCTCAAACAAAAAGGAACGACGCATGTAATTCTTTAATTACCCCGCTTATGATGAGCGAGTTGAAAGAGATCCCCTAACCTTGATTAAATGTCTGGAATATGAAGAGGATAAACTTCAACCATTTCAGATATCCGTGACGCCCAAAGCCTTGTTATCCATGGATTTCCATGCGCATCAGTGTCACGTAGAGGTGATTGGATTTCTAGCAGGGACTTGGGATGCCGAGAATAACAGTAATTTGCTCTCCCCCACCCCAAAAAAAGATTAACAAATCGATAGAATTACAAATCAAGGCAACTTTTCCTTGTCGTTCCTTACCAACCGAGCAAGACTTTACCAATGTGGAGATGGATCCGACGTCTGAACTGGAGGTTAGACAGAAGATCGGAAAGCTTGGACTCGGGGTGGTGGGCTGGTACCACTCACATCCCGTGTTTCGACCCGATCCTTCCGTGGTGGATTTGGAAAACCAACGAAACTATCAACGATTATTTCGGAATTCTTCAGAATTGGCAGCACCCTTTGTCGGAGTAATCATTGGTCCCTACGATCCAGCCATGCCAGGTCCTGTCTCTTGCATTAATTGTTTTCACGTTCCTGAACTCTTTTCCGCCTCGACCGTTTCTGCCACCTCCAACTCTGCCGCCACCACCACCGTAGCCACTTCCAATTCTCCCATCTATGCACCTACATCAAAAACCTCTTCTATAAACATGACCAATTTGGCAAAAAAGCTGGTATGGAAGGTGGATGAATTGGACGTATCATTTCCTATAACTGAAATTGATGAATTGGTGAGTTTTTGATTATTAGGGCCAGGTTTAACATGGAAAGATTAGACACAATTGGTGAAAAAGTTGAGGGCTGAATCTCCGTTGGATCGTTTAGTGGATTTTAACCAGGTTTGGCAGGCAAAAACCACAGAAACCAGGCTGGAAAAGTTGTTGAAATCTCTAAATGCTAGAATTCCTCGTTCTTCGCAGTCATCTTTGGAAGGTGTTGGGACTACAGTACCGGAAGAATACATTTATTTCCTAAAACAAGTCGAATCAGTCTTACGAGAGAACGGCGTAGTGGGAGGAGGTAGTAATTAAAACACTTTTTTTATTTTATGCGACAGCTTTCTGCTCAGCCTTGGCGTGTTTCTTGGCATTCTGTAGACGTTTATGCCTCAACTTTAATCTCGAAGCAGCAGCATCCTTGAACGAGGATTTCTTCACTTGGCTTTTCAAAATAGCCGACATTCTCTTCAAAGCCAATTTATGGGCCTTTGGCTTAAATGTCTTGAGCACATTGGTGACTGCTTTGGCAGAGATTCGAGAACCTCGCGTATGTTTGGTGGTTTTCTTGACCGATTTAACCTTTCTGGTCACCATGGAACCCTTGGCCAGACCCAGGGTCAGACTAACACCACGAGGCAATGCGGCAACATCTACCGTCTATGCGCGCCTTGTTTTTTAGCCTTTAGGGCCAAGGAAGAATTAATAGAGAGAGGATACCTGACGTGGAGCTAGGCCGGAACTACCAGGACGATTCAGATTGTTGAGATTTCCGGGTTCAGTGGAAAACTGAACGGCGTAGGTACCATTACGACGAGCTACTACGTAGCGGTTGCCGGATTGTTTAAGCAATTTCCAGACCAAATCCGAAGACATTTCAACGCTTTGACTAATCGGAAATGTTAGTCATTTTCAAGAGTTGCATGGTTTTACGTTCACTGGGAAAAGAAGGAGGGACTTTTTTATTTTTGGGCGAAAAAAAAACAGGGGTGAATTTGATAAAAACTTGCACTTTTCCACCACTTCCATTATTGTTATTTCCACCCCTCCCAACTTCAACCACCAAACTTCAATAACTTTCTAATGTTTTGAAGATATCGTTGAACTATGGCCTTGTGGTGTTTTCTTGTTTCTGGTACATCAATCGACATGGTCCGTGAAATAGCAAGAGAAAGTGACAGGTCATCCGATCGTTTGGGCGAATTAATCGTAGAGAATTGGACAACTTGGGGGCTTTTCAACGGTGACTCCATTCCCAGGTTTTCCTTCAAATCCAGCTCATTTACCCGTTTCAATATATCCAGATATTCTTCGGTATGGTCAGACCTTTCAAATGAATGTAAAGTTTTCGCCCTGGATAGACCTAAAGCCTGGTCTGGCTGTTGGTCACTAGAAGTGGTGGGATAGACCAGTTCTTTTATCCCCTTGAGATTTCCATCCGACATTACCCGATGTAACTTTAAGCATGTATTTGACTCCAACATCAGGCTATCTTCTTCTTCCTGTTCCTCCTCCTCCTGCTGCTGCTGTTGCTCTAGTTGTTGTAGCTTTCGTTGTAGCTCTCGTTGTTGAATTGATGGCTTATTTTTACGCGAATTTAATTCAGTCTTATCAATCAGACAAGGTCCATTAGGATTCCTCAAATATCGAGAAGAACCAATTCCAGCACTAGCAATCCAGGGAGGAACCAAGATGAATTTTCTCTCTTTCTGTCTTGTACAGGAATGATTGAAAGTAGAAGGTGGTGGTGGTGGTTCTACAGCCAAAGAGTGCATGTTTGTTTGAGGTAGCTGAGTAGGCAAGGAGGAGGAAGAGGAGGAGGAGAAGAGTGACGGAGGATCAGTTAAATAAAACTCGGAAAAAACATCTTCAGCGTAACTTTTAATGTTACTATCCAAAGCTTGAAAGAAATCCTGCATTTCTAATAGCTCATTTTGACCATGCTGAGTTAGGTTATCCAGTTTGGTGGTGGAAGGAATGCAACCAAGCTGAGTCAAAGTATCGCCCAATTCTACCCTTCTGCATTAACCATTAACTGCAAGATGGCACGAAAACCTTGAGTGTAGTAAGGTTTTAGCCGTTTCAAGCGAATATCCTCATAAAACTCACTCAGCAAGTCCAAACTGCCACCAAGATCTTGTACTTGTTGCTCTAAAAGGTTATCTCTACTTCTCTTTCCCAGCATAGCCTCTTGTGGTGGTGGTGGTGCTGGCGGATCAGAAGAAGCTTTGAAGTGGGGATTAGTCTATGCTAATTTAATACGCATGAATAAAGACGGGGCAGGACTTACTTGGTTTAAAAAGACAAATTCTTTGGGCGCATGGACCCTTTCATGTTTGATCAAATCTTGCGATCTTTTGAACCAGCGTCCACAAATCTACCAATCTCGACATCGTCAACAACAACAGTAGGCACAGACAAACCTGACAGAAAAACGGACGATTAGCCACATGAACACGAAGATGAGATGTCAAATGATCGCGCTTGGTCTTGACTACTTGACAGTTTTGCCAACAACACTTGAGACAAAGATTTCCGGTGGATTTGCGGCCGACGTGGTCTTCACAAAGATGGTAGTAGAGTTGATCAAAGTTACGAAACTGCCTTTCACAATGTAACCAACGACAGACAATTAATCCTGTGTTGGCTTTAGAACCTGGAGAAGAAGTGTTGGCAGTGGAAGTGGTGGTGGTAAAAGCAGTCATAAATGATCTTTTCAAGTAGCTGTTGACGGAAATTACTGTATTTCTCGTCTTTCTCGCCCACATATTAACCAAGTGAATTCCAAAGCTTCCATTGCTCCTCGTTAAGTTGTTCTCTTTTCTCCCCCATCCACCCGCACATGTTAGCGATTTGGTTCAAGGGAAAAAGATACTACTTTAATCTCTTGACGTTCTTCAACGTTGTCCCTTGTTCTTCCTTTATGAACTCTACATATCCTTCTGGTGATTCTACTAATGCTAATTTTTGCAAACTAGGCTTTGAAAGAGTGTTTTCTCTGTCCATATACAAGTTAATTTCCCTTAGAGTCAGATTACGCGAGGAAGGAAGGAGATTTTGCCCAATCTGTCAAGAAAACCTCTCTGTTACGTTGAATTCGCACTACTAGTTGTTTTACTACTCACTCAATTATCAACTTGATGATCACTATTAAAAAGACACCATGTTGCAACACGATGGCTTTATCTGTGCTACCATCAGCCCATTGTTGTTGTAGGTGGTAAAGGTTTTGATATAATCGACAGAGACCTTGACAGTATTCACTTGAATGCAAGTTAGACTGGGAAGAAAGAAGAAGTGGGGAATACTTTAACGCATATATTTTGTTATGAATGGTGGTTAGATACGAGGGCAGCAGCATTAGTGGAAGAAGCGTGAGAAAAAGAGAGATAATTCTAGAACTTTGCATATACTCTTGTTTTATGACAACAATGTATGCACTTAATGTTAAGGGATGTGAGGGGAATGCATGTAGTGTTTATATCCATGCCAAAAGGGGAAATGGGATGTCCTAGTTGGGATACCCCGCATTGATACCCCAGACCATTAAAAACCATTAGTCCAAATTAGGATTTACGTTAGAATTGCAATTTAACACGTGTTCACCATTAAAATTTCCCCGTAAATTCCCCACGAGAACTCCCACGCCTAAGGCTTGATATAAAAAACAACCATGTCCTCACTACTCACTCTACGCTTATCACTTCTTCTTCTCTGTCTCACAGTTAACGAATACTAATTAATGACTTTTTTCTTTCTTGCTGTTACTACTCTAGCCGTTGCTACCTCTTGGGTAAACACTCAAACCTGTCCTTATGGAAATGTCACCCGGTCAGAGTGGCGCACACTATCTCGGCCAGCCAAGCAGGAATTCATCGGAGCGGTACTTAGCCTTCAAGACAGAGGCAATAGCGGGTTTTCTTACTATGATGAATTGATGCGAGTTCATTATGACTTTGGCAGTAGCGGTATCCATCACATTGCGCAATTTTTGCCCTGGCATAGATATTTTATCTGGGTTTATGAAAATTCCCTACAAGATATCTTGCGTAAAGGAATTGGACTTCCCTACTGGGACTGGTCGAAAGATTCACAGGCACCGGAAAACGGCCCAGTTTGGGGCGACGACGCGCTCTCGTTTGGTAGCAATGGGGCAAGAGATGGATGCGTTAGAAGTGGTGCTTTCGATGGTTTTATGACAGTTTATCCCATGCGTGATTGTTTAAGGCGTAACTTTGTTAATGGAAGATTGGGCAGTTTTCCCACTGCTCAGGCCCTAAATGCTACACTTTCAAGAGCAAGAGATTATGACGATTTCCGTAGCAGATTGGAAACGGTGCACGATAGCGTTCACACCGCCATTGGAGGAAACATGGGTTTCTTTTACAGCCCCAGCGATCCCATCTTTTATCTGCATCATGCCAACATTGACCGAATTTGGGATATGTTTCAAAAGGCCCAACCTTTTATCAACAATTATAGCGGTGCAGTACAAATCAATGGTCAACTTTATCAGGCCTCGGATGCGGACATTTTGGTCAGCTATCAAGCACGAGTTCGACAATTGATGAATACCAATAGATTATGCTACAAATATGCTCCAACTTCCTCTCTGGACACCCCCACGACACCTGTATTAGTTGGTGGTGGTGCAGGAGGTGGTCGTGTTGGTGGTGGTGGTGATGTAAGAGGTGAGGATATCGAAAAATATGTCCGTGCTCTGGAATCATCTGAATCTATTAACCTGACCGCCTATGATCGCACAAATATCTTCCATACACATATTCCCCAGCCTTTACCCAGTGAATGGCTTCGTCGTAACAAGGTAAATGAAACCTTGGTTCGTTCAATTGAAGCGGAATTGCAACAAGATATTATCAATGCCAATATTGGTAAAATCCCCAAAGATGCTATTTGGAGAGATGATGAAGCTTTGAGGAAATACTTGGCTCCTGGTGGTGGTGCTACTTTGAGTGGTGGTGTGGTGGTTATTTCGATTGGAAAGTATAAATTAGAGGTCAATCTTGCCTCTGCTGAGGGAGACGTGGTGGTGTATTTTCGTACACGGGTGACTGAAATGGTTAAAGCTTTAGCAGTTAAAGTATTGGGGGACAAGTTAGGGTGAAATAGTTCGTATGAGAAAAGAAAAGGAGGTTTAATAATCGGGTTAATTTGATGATCAATTAATCGGAATAAATCGGTTTTTTTCCTCTCTCTCCCTGTTCCTTTTAATAATAAAGGGGATCATTATTATACCCAAAAATCATTATACTAAATAATTTTATTTCAGAAAATAAATATTTAAAGAAGAAATAATTAAAGTGAATCCATTTGCAAGCTAATAAAAGAGGAAGAAGAAGATTCAACGACAAGAGTAGAACAAGTGTTGGTGCAACTAGTAGTAGTATAAGCGGCAAGAGTAGGTGAGTGTAGAGTAATTAAAGTCCAAGATGTTCCTTCTCTCTCCTCATTACTAACAACCACTTCATCAAAGTCATCCTGTTTAGTACCAAATCCAACCAGGATCAAAAGTAACCGACGATAAAGCGACTTTAAGGGAAATATCTTGATGAAGAGTGTCAAAGTTATTCTGGTATATATAAGAAAGAGAAAAATGACGACAAGCGAAGATGTTTCCATTCCTTCTTTTCTCTCCACAATTTGTAGTAGTTGTAGTAGTGTGGAAGGCTGTAGAAGAAGCTGGAGAAGTGAAAGAAGTGGGAAAAAAGTAAAAGGGAGAAAATAAAGACTGTTATTTTGAGGAATTGTAAGAATGGGGTGAGTGAGTGGGACAATTATATAAACTCAAACATCACCTTGGTTCCGCCATTTTCAACGCATGTGATTAACAAAAGTAGCAGTCCTCACCAGTTCAAAATCCCGCCAAATTTGCCGCTGAATCTGATGAAAAGCCCAAGACAGCCTCGAAAAAAAACAATCCACATCCCAAGGATAAGCGAAGTTTTTCGCCCTGAGACTACCGCCTGTACAACTTGAACTATACCAAAGGAAAAAGCTTCCTTTCCTTTAATGTTTCTCTTCCATTTCCCGTAAAATGGCAGATCTTCTAAGAATGTCGATTTGAGTCCAGAAATACAAGATGCTGTATATTCTGTTATTGCAAGTGTCACGTGAAAAGTATTTGTAAGCAGCAATGTTAAAAGTGTGCTGCTTTTCCACGAAATAATAATGAATAACGACTTTTCCCCTCATAAATTCTTCTTTTATTATTACAATTTCTCACACTCTCTTCTCACCATGTCGGGACTTCCCCCAGTCCTTGACACAAGTAACTCTATTCTTCCTATGGGTTTGCTATTACCGCTGGGATAGATACTGATTGCACTGCGACAACTGCTGGGGTGAAAGGAAATTGGTTGTTGGCGGAATATTGATAGAATGGGTGCATTTGGTCTAAATAAAAACATATCTTTCCTTTTATCTGTTCTTTTCCTTTATTACACTTTTTCAATTACGACTTTGACTCTCAGAAAATTCAAAAGCTGGGAAGTTGATACTGGCTCAACCTCTGGGGCTAACCACCATGGAAAGT
Organism: Zoophagus insidians; assembly: GCA_004114325.1. Classification (NCBI taxonomy): domain Eukaryota; kingdom Fungi; phylum Zoopagomycota; class Zoopagomycetes; order Zoopagales; family Zoopagaceae; genus Zoophagus; species Zoophagus insidians. Next base: position 3,879 of record QZWR01000185.1, on the reverse strand, counting down.
AGTTCTGGTACTGCAACAATAACCTCTGGAGAGGTTAATGGAAGCACAACACCAGTAGATACAGGAGGATAAAATAATAATAACAAGAATAATGTAGTACGTCAATAACAATTGCTTCACGTTTTCCTATTCAATTCCTTAACAGCATTGAATGAGGGTCAGCAATTGAAAATGAAACAATCAAACATGTGTATAAATAAGTGTTTGATATATTGCAAGTAATAAAGGATAACTTTTGAAACTCTCATATTCTATCACTTTACGCTTTCTGATCATCCCTTGACTTCTCTTTCTTTTTGGGCTTCACCGTACCCCAGTACGGTTACAAGCGCGAAGAAAGATTGTTGAATAAAATTTGAAGGGGGGGTTATAATGGAATACCTCCAAAAAATCACCACTGTCAGAGACTGGTGGTAGTCTCTGACATAGTGACGAAAGAGAGAGTGAAAATTAATAATAAAAGAAAATTATATAGAGGAAAGTCGTCATTCTTTATCATTAGATCAAAAGCAGCACAATTTTAACAGTGTTGCTTACAAATATTTTTCACGTGACACCACCAATGAAATATGCTGATCCTGTAAATATGATAGGGTTAGTACTTCTTTGGCAGCAATTTCAATAGTGAATTTAATAAGATCGGGAAGCATTTTGAAGGGTGTTTCGAGAATTTTCATGTGATTGGATAAGTTGGTGTTGTAATAAATAATATAATGATAAAAGAAGAGAGATATATTCGTGTGTTTCAAATCCCATTGACAATCATGTGATAAAAATGAACATGTGATACAAGGGAAAATCTTACGAGCCCATTTTTGCAATCATGTGATGTTCATTTTCGAAAATTCGCTGAAAATAAATACCAGTTATTGGATAAACCTTTTTTCGTTTTTCTATTCGACTGGGATCATATCTTCCTTTCTTTTCTCTCTTTGAATAAGTTCTATGCAAATTCTCTCTTTTTGGTTATCCTTCAATATTTTCCTATATTTATTGTGTTTCACATCAATAGTTCTTGGTGATGTTTGGAATTACAATTGTTTTAACATGACGAGTGAAATATTTCCGATGGAAAAATCACAAATAGTTTATGGACAATCCACCTTTCATTTGAAAGGTAAACGATATAAAGAAATAATTGCGATTTTGCCCTCGTATCTGAACAAGATTGCTGAAACTGAGGCCAAGGTTGCACGTATGGTGCCTAATGACAAGGATAAGGCTAATACTGCCTATTTGGCTTTTCGGGATCATAAGGAATTTGAAGAAAAAATGTTGATATTTCAATATGCTAAATCTTTTAACTACGAATTTGTGGGGAGGACTTTTGGGTTTATATGGGAGCTAAGTCCTTTGGACATTTTGGACCAAGATTACAGTACCTATACTAATTTCGTTGGTCGTACCGTACAGAACTTTTACATAAGAGATAATCGACTCCGAAAAAAAAGAAAGTTTCTATGACCCATGATTATTGCAATGATCTGTCAGTGAGCCTAAGACAAGACCCAAACTGGACCAGCGGTACTGCATTTAATGCTTATGATCTAGTCTTTCGATGCTATGATTCCTTTCCTTTCCATCACTACGCTGCAGGGAAAATTTATGATTTAATGATCTTTATGACTGATTTCTACGTGTTCAGTAACTTCACTACGAATGGTGCAGGAATGGGAAAGTTTCTAACATATTTAAGAGATCAAGAATTATACTTTGATAGCAGTTTTCGTTTCTTTGCGTTTATGATCAAAGGGTTTAATCTACTCAACGATGCTCATATATCGTTAAACATGGAATGTTATAACCAGTTTATCTTTATCCAACCCATACATATTCAAATTGTTGCGGATGGGCATTCTCGTCAGGGTGATGAAAGATTTGTTATAACAACGGCCAACAGTCCTGCCTTAAAACAATGGGAGGGTTATTACGTGCGGTATATCGATGTAATTGATCCTTTTAGAGCCTTTTATGCGTATGTGAATTCTCTGGGGAAAAGCCACGAACCACGTATAAGACTGGCATATGGTGTTTCAAAAATGGTATGGGATTCAACCACCAGAGATTTTCGCTTAGAGCGAGGCATGTTCCTAAAAAGGACAGAAATTCCTGATCGCCCTTTCGTAGTTTATTCGATTTATAAACCAGGAAGTAATTTCGTATTTGAAATCAAAGTAGATTGGATAGTATTTAAAGGCTCAACACTACAGGGATTTGGTAGTCAATATTCTTATTGGGAAAGGCATTGTGAAGCCTTACCATTTGTAAAAAAAATGTTGCCCCTTCTGCTCCCAACAATCTCCAAAAACGAAATTTGGTTCGTGATCGTCATCAAATGAAACTGCAAAGAAAAGTAAAAAAGCATCCTTTAATAAAAAGATCAAATAATGATGATGAGCCCTTGAACCCCACCTGTGAAGGAAATACTCCTGTGGCAATTGGGCCAGGCTTTGTATTCTTTATTACGAACGATCCAGATGAAGGTGACTACGGTGTTCTTCTTATTCAAACTTTCGATGTTGCGGATATGGAAAATTGGTTCAAAAATATGCGGAAAGGATTCCTGAAATTAATGGAGAAAGGAATCAAAATGTTTTTATTGGATTTATCAAGTAATTATGGTGGTGTATTGTGCCTGGCTTACAGTTTACTTGGAGTTTTATCGCCTCACCCAACTTTACCTTTTCCTGCAACAAATTATACTTTTGGGACTCGAGCCATTCCTAATGAAAAAATTCTTACTTTTTCCAAAAGTGTGGATGAGACTGGGTTAAAAATTTCTCCTTTCAAACTTCAAAGTTTTAATAACATGACTTGTCACTGCGAATTCCCATCCACAGCGATATGGTCGACTGGGGCCGAGGTTAAACCTAAAATTGTTAGTGGATTTGGCAGTGGCTATACCAAGTTTAGTCCCTTCTTGATGGATAAATGTAACTTTAAATACTCTTACTTGTTAGAAGATGTGAAACCAAAATTTGACACTATCGTAGTCGTTACTGATGGAACCTGCGGGTCTTCCTGTGCGATCGTTGCTCTTTACTTTCAAGAAAGTGGTTTCCCTTGTATTCTTGTGACTTCTCCTATCACCTTAGCAATTGGATGGTTAAATCCCAACATATATTCCTTTGCTGGAGGTCAAGTGGTGAGCTTTGATAATGTAAAAGATATAGCAAAAAGATCTTCTTGTTACAACTCTGTTCCAAAAGTAATGGAGAAAATTCGCTTCACCATTACTTATCGAGCAATCTTCAATGATAAGGATGATAGATTTCCCATGGAATTCTATGTCTCACCAGCAAAGGTAACACTTCGCTTTACCAAAGATGTCGTTAGTTCGGTTTTAAGTCGATGGGGAGAGTCGTTTCGTTTAGGAATGAATTTAAAAAAACACCCAAGTGATTATGCCGTGGACCTTACTGATTTCGTATTGGTTGGTGGTATAAGTGGAGGTTAAAAATTAAATTAAAAATATTGAAAGTCCCCCTCTGTTCTGAATATGCAATAAATGATGCGTTCAAGGGAATTCTTAATAACACATTTCGAAATAGCAGGCGCCAAAGCATGTTTATTAAGAATTATGGTCTCCTGGGATCACATGACAATTATTGTGTGAAAAGATTTAGTAAAAACAAATCAATTCTAAGAACATAAAAATATTTGTTTCATTCAATCAGAACTGGTTCTCACAACCCAGAGGATCAGGTGATGAGAAGGGCGAGTGCAAGGAAGAAAGAGAGGTTTATTCAGCGAAGTGCTTGTATTGATCAGGCAGAGACCTCACCATTATATACTATGGGATTCGTAAGCAGTCACGTGAGAATTTTTTTTTTGAAAAAAACTCTTTGCCAGCAGGCTAGAGTGTTTTATTATGCCTGT
>QZWR01000184.1:0-29510 GCA_004114325.1 Zoophagus insidians | reverse complement strand
CTTGAAATTATTTCCCCACAACAATATGGTCCATAATATACCAGCCCTCACAACAGAATAGATCTTTACCATCTCCCTTGGTTCTTGCATGTTCTGAAAAACTTTGTTTGTAAAAGGGTTCATCTTGTCGCAGAAAGTCAGGAATGCTGGGTTAAAAGAAGAGTTAAGTGAAGCTTAAGCGAAAACAACGATTAAGAGGAAAAGCGAATAAAAATTTTAACAAGGCTCGTTGGAAAACTTTCAATGTTTAACCGTATTGTTGTAAATATTTTCATTTCTAAGGATATTTTAGTAAATACTTTCAATTTCAAGGGTATTTTTGTAAATTCCCCTTTTTGCAAATATCACTAAAAAAAGCTTTTGTATCTCCATCCTTTTTTCATCACATTTTAGTATGTTTGCTTGGCTTAAAAATCAACTGCCACCAAGCAATATCTTAACACTGACATCTTCTATAGCTCGGTGAAAGAGAAAAATATCTAGAACTTTGAAGCTGTATTTTCCAATTGCCACAGGATTCAGTGCTTTGCTGTGCTGAGAAAGATACGACTAATGTATGGATATATTGGAAGGGTAAAATATAATTGGAGTTATTAAGTATTTTGTTGTACCTTGCCGATAGTCAAGCCACAAGTCTTGAAAGTCATTGAGCGATAAACAGTTCTCATATAATGATTCTGGATAAAATAAGCAGATTAGCAATAAAAGATGTGTTTATTTTACAATATGCCTTGATTAACCCCCTCAGTAAAAATTATTGTAATTCAAGCGAAAACTATGGAATTCAGATTGGGGAAGGAGGAAGAAATAACAAACCTTAGTGATCTCAAGGATTCAATTTTACTTCCTTGAAGTTTTCCAATAATCTGAACCAACGTTTGCTGTTTCATCAGGGCAGGGTGAGCAAGGTTTGAAAGTTCTACCTTATATTCAAAACGAAAAGCTTCTAAACGACGTTTCCAATCTTGATGATTAATGGCAGGATTCGCATAGGAATTGGCAAAAATATCCGAACCCTTGAAAATTAATAAAGCGGTAAAATTTACTTGAACTGTTTGATTTGCACTACTGCTAAAGGCAGAATATTGTTTTCCAGCAATATCATAAAGCCTTTTCTAAGGTTACATACAGGTTAGAAGTCATAAGTAGTTGAAAATGTTGCCTGTAAATTGCAAAATCTTATAATCTGTTGAAATAATAACAACAAAGAATCCTTCATTCCCTATAAAACCAAACATCAGTCAAGTGAAAGGACGACATACATCCATATCAAGCATGGCTTTTTTCATCAAGGTTAAAAGGTATACTTGATGTAACTCTATTAATTGGTCCAAGTTTAGATCTTTTCTGCCAAGACCTTGCAAGAGTTCACTCCAAGTACATTCCAATACCTAAAGTTGATTAGTGATGCTTTAGGAATTAGCCTTTACTTCAAATTGCAAGTAATATTGAATTTGATAGATGCACTGCAACATCTCGTTAAGAATGGTATGAGCAAAGTGAAAAAGTGATGCGTGTTCTACCCTCCCCCAATCGTAATCTACTCCGAATTTGCAGGCAAGAAATACCTCTAAGCTGTCTGATGCGATGATGACTAACTGTTCTCATTCTCCAGGTAGAAGAAAGAATGTAGTGGACTCGGTTGATCTGCCATAGAAAGCTAAACAATCGATGATAGTTGGACATTTCTTTGGGGGATATAACTGTGCTGACAGGAGCATTAACGTGATAATCCAGGGCAATTACATCCCATCCAGTATCCCCTGCATTATGCTGCAACCATGAACAAACTGCTGGGAAATCTTACGCGAAAGGTTCGAACATCAATTCTTCGTAATAGCTCATTATGATCAACTATATTGGTGGCTCTAAGCGCAGCCTCCAAGGAAGATATCAACTTGTGCCGATGTAAGGTACTCGCAGATTCCGATAAAGAATCCCTGGATTTAATGCGTATGAAAAAAACGATAAGATCTTACCCCAACATCTCGATAAAATATATAACAAAATCGCCTTGAGTTAAGAGCAAGTATCGTTTAAGCACTTGCAAGTGATCAATTAGTTTATGTCGAGTGATCAGGACATGGATCAAACGACCACTGGTCTCACGATATGCTTCATCTATAGAGGATCCCAATCCTTCCAAATCAGCATATTGTAAAACTAATTCTCTTGGCATCAGTGGCGAGTAGATGGGAGGAGATACCTTTATTGTCATTTTTACGATGTGTCTCTAGCCATTTACTATCATCACAACCGTATCGAAGGAAATTTATAGATTTCCCAATCATAAAGGCCTAAAGCAGTGGGTAAGAATAAAAAGAAGAGGTACCTTTCGTGCCAAAGATTGTCCAATAAATTCAGGAATCACATCCTTCACCAGTTTGTATTTGGAATTCCATAAATCTGCACTCTCTTGATCCACTTCAGCGGTGACAAAGAACTCATCAAAAGGATCATCCAATTCTCCATCGTAAATCCATCTCCTGAGGATATTGAAAAATGGAACAGAAACCTTTAAAGAGTGTAAATAATTAAGGATTAAAGGAAGTAACCTCTTCTAATATCTTGTTGACAAAATTTCGGATAAACGGATCACCATGATCAGATATTCGATGCATTATTGTGATAATAGTTGCAGAACTACCACCCTCTGCTGAAATCACCCTCACGCGTTGGAATTAACATACCTTGACATCCGGTAATTAAGGCATTAAGCAGCCTAAACTTTCGGATATGTGGATCAAGTTGCACCAGTAAGGAGCGCAAAGTCATTATGGAATCACCCTTCAAATCTCCAGAAGAAGATTGAAAGGCAAGATTGAACTTTGACTCTATTAAAGCCACCTCCCGAAAATAACTAGCAAGTTCTCTTTGCAAAGAAGAACGAAAACACTGGGGAAAGGTTAGTGAGAAGGGACAAAGCTGGTACCTGGATCATTAAGCCAGTTTTGTTAACAGCAATATTAGCAGTAAAGTCCATGACAATTCTGCAAAGAGTGCCAACTTCACCAATCTGGGTAATTAGATACTCTGTGGATTCCGCCAAGTTCTACAAATCATTCGATTATTTTAGTTTATAGGGAGAAAGAGCAAACCAATTCAGGGCGAGGAATAAAGAGATCCAATGACTGATTATAAAAGATGAATTCACCATCGACTGCTTGAATAACGTTTATGAGATCTTTGAAGAGTTCCCATTGTTTAATGTCCCTATTCACTGGGATCATTGGCATGAAAATAGTGGGAAGAATACAATTATTCCATGCTTTTCCAGTGCGAATTTTCCCATTGATTAATAGATTGGGTGTAATGGAGATGGGAGCAGGAGGTGGTGGTTCAACGAAATTATCAAGATAATGAGCAGATTCCAACATTTCTACATCCAACTAAAAACACACTATTCCATAAGATCAATTAAAGGAGTAACCATTGTTAGGTTGCTTTCCATGACTTGTTTATCGCATAAAGCCTTGAAGAATAGAAGCATCTCGGTTTTACGTTTAGGTACTTGCTGTCTTTATTAGTCCAAAAGGAAAAGATTGCGGTTTACCTGATTTTGCAAAGTGGATAACAAATCACCCAACCTGAGTATACTTTCCATATCTGCATTCTTTTGAATCACTAAGTGGGGACTTTAAGTGAGTTGGTTAGGGAGACGATGAGTACGATTTTTCTTTAAAGCTTCACTCGCTAGGTTGTATCTGGGTTCTTTGTTGGGCCAACGACTAGAGGGCATTAGCCACCAAGAAGTAAAGAACACCTCGAGAGCAGTCGCACTGATAACTCTGTTAAAGAATCATAAAGTCGCTTCTTTTGAGGATCTGCTGCTAATTGCAGGGAAGATGGTTCAGAAGTGCCAAAAGCGAATTTGGCCACCAATAAAGCCAAGATGTCCATCCAGGTCACATGGGCCGAATGGACATTTTACCTGCTTCGAGGTTATACTTTACACCCTTGGAACTATTTGAGGCTCCTCCTGACGATGCTTATCGAGCGAGCATGGCGCGTCGTGAAGCAGTGAAGTTTATTGTAGAACTGTGTCATAAGTTACGATTGTATGCGCTCTGAATATCCAGGCTTTTACTGATCAAGGACAGTCCGTTGCGCACCGAGGCTACAGCATTGATGTTGTATCATCGTTTCTTTGCTGTTTATTCCATTTTACAGTTTTCCACCAGGGTAAAGCTATAGTAGAGGCGAAATGGGAGAAAATTAATAACTTAGGATGTTTCAATCGTAGCAACCTTTGTGGCAGGAAAGATGGAAGAAACGTTGAAAAAGTTGCGAGATATTCTCATTGAAGCATACACGGTAGAAGCTGCTACTTCTCACACCATACCAGATGACAATGTATGCGCGCATATATCCATTGATTATGCTTATGGTGTGGGTGGGCGTAGGTGTTGGAAAGAGAACGTCGCAGATTGCTAACGATTGAGCCACTTTTGTTGCAATCCATGTGTTTTGACTTTGAGGTTAAACATGCCTATGCGTATATCATTGATTATGCCAAGCGACTGAACTGTTCCAAAGAAGCAGCGAAATTTGCTTGGCATTTAGCTCGTAAAAGGTACCCATTTCCCCCCTACAGTACTCCCATGCCTTATTAGCTATGAAATTACCCTTTGTATTCAGTACCCAACTCATATGATTGCTTGTGCTTGTTTAATCCTGGGAATGTTACTAAAGGATGAGAGCATAAGCGCAGTACAACGATTCTGGTGGATAAAGGTTTATACTCGATTTGAAGATTTAATTGGTAATTATTATCAAATTTATTTATTCGAAAGAGAAAAGATATTCTTAGGCAACTTTTGGAATTCTTGGGAGAACCTTACGCCGAGTGTTTGCATGAAGTTCGACTGCTGGAAGGGCCAGAGACCATTCACGATGAAATAGAAAGGTTAAAGACGATGACCAACAACGATGAACGTCGCAGTGGATTCAAGCAAAATGAATTGGATCCAATGCGCACTATTCGTTTTATAATAAATAAATCTTGAAATATACGGCAAAAAAGTGTTTCTATTTATTTCATTGTTCGTCTTTTCAACAGTTTAGGACTTTTAACTGCGGCTGGCTCTTTCGAGGATTGACCATTTTCTACTTCATTTGGGGCTTTAGAAGATTTCTTTGGATACTTTTTCTTTGGCGGTGGTGGGGTCTCATCATCGTCTTCCTCTTCACCTTCTCCACCTTTTGCAGCAGGAGGAGGTGGAGGAGGTGGTGGTGGAGTTTGTTCCTTCTTCTTTTTCTTCGCCAACTTGACCGCTTCTGGTACAAAGGTAAGCACAGTAACACCAGTTCCAATTATAGGAGCAGCCTTTTTCCCTACTTTAAATAAGGTCTTGAGACCACTGAGATTGAGCTTTCTACGTTCAAGCACAGGTCCTTGCCCAGGAGAACTGAGAGGGGTGGCAATGACCAGGGAGGATAGAAGAAGAACAGCCAAAGAGAATCTAGAGTGCATGGTAAGAGAAAGTGTTGTGAAAGAGTGGGAGAAAAGTGAAAATAGTAGCAAAAGGAAAAAAAGGGTAGAAGAGAAAAGTGGTGTGTGAGAGAGAGAGGGTGTTAGTTGCGCAGGATCCCCACTTAGTTTGACTACCTTTCTCAATGGTAACGTGACCTGAAACAGAAACTACCAATTGCACCCCAGTCAACTGTCTATTTGGTCTCATTGTTCATAGGGGAAAAAACACCACCACAGCTTTTCTTTCTTACATTCTACTACCATTAGTAAAAGCAGAAATGAGCCCAACCATCCACACTGTACCTCAGTCTTTCCGTACTGCAAAGGCGTTGATTGCTGCGCAGTACAATGGAGTACAAGTCAATGTGCCTGCCGACTTCCAAATGGGCGTCACAAATCGTACTCCAGAGTTCCTGGCCAAGTTCCCCGCTGGCACTGTTCCCGCCCTGGAAGATGGAGATTTTTATCTTAACGAAAGCTCTGGCATCGCTTATTATGGTAAGCCACACTCTCACTCCTTCACCATTCTCTGTCGCGCAAAGGATGAGCTCGATATCCTATACAGTTATCCCTGTCTGAACTATCATTGTTGAGGGGTTTATCGTACTGATGCTACTCTATCGCTTGCTTTTTTATCTTCTCCCTTATAAGAATGTGTTTTAATGTCTATTTATAGTTGCCGGACTTGCTCACGAAGAAAAACTTCTTGGCAAGGACTTGAAGCAAAAGGCTCAAATTGCCGATTGGGTGTCCTTTTCCGACACTTTGCTTCAAAGCCCCCTTGTTAATTGGATATTTCCAGTCTGGGGATATGGTGTATACACCAAGCAAGGATACACTAAAGGCTTAGAAGATGCCAAGAAAGCTCTAAGGATTTTGAATCACGCACTCTTGCATAGAACTTTCCTGGTTGGAAACCACGTAACCTTGGCTGATATTGCCGTTGCTACTCAGCTTAAACCACTCTACACCACTGTCCTTTCCCCCGAACACCGAGGAGATTTCAAGAACGTTAATCGTTGGTTTTTGACACTTGCTCACCAAAAACAATTCAAAGCTGTATGGGGAGAAGTCCAGCTTTGTACCGAAGAGCGCAAGTACCAAGCGCCCAAGAAGGAAGAGAAGAAGGAGGAAAAGAAGAAGGAACAGCCCAAGCCTAAGCCTGCTGCTGCTGAAGAAGAAGAAGAAGAAGATTTGGTCCCTAAGGAACCCAAGGCCAAGTCTGCTCTCGATCTTCTCCCCCCCTCTCCTCTCAACCTGGAAGAATGGAAGCGTGTTTACAGCAACAATGACACCAAGCCCACGGCTATGAAGTGGTTCTGGGAACACTTTGACTGTGAAGGTTACAGCATCTGGCGAGTGGATTACAAATACAACGATGAGTTGCAAAAAGTATTCATGTCCAGCAATCTGATTGGTGGATTCTTCAACCGATTGGAACGCGCACGCAAATACGCGTTTGGATCTCTTTGCGTGTTGGGAGAAGATAACTGCAATGAAATCGCTGGATACTTTGTGATCAGAGGACAAGAAGTTCCCTTTGAAGTGACCGATGCTGCTGATTATGACAGCTACACGTTTGTAAAGGTCGACCACAAGGATGCCAAAGTACAAGACGACATTGCTGATTACTTTGCCTGGGAGGGAGACTTTGGAGGAAAGAAGTTTGCCGATGCTAAAGTGTTTAAATAAAGAGAAGAAATAGCTTGTAGTGTAATCACTTGATTATCTCCATCAAACTATTGCACCACTGTAAATGGGAGGAACTGAAAGTAAGATTGAGTTGAAAAAGAGCATATTCAAGTTATCTTCTGAGCGAGTTTGTCCCTTTTTTCCCAATCAGTTTATTGTTGATAATGTTGATAGAACATTGCTGTAACAGATTCAACCTTTTGGTCCAAGGTGAGTTGATTGGGGTTTTACTCCTCTAACTTGGGGATGAAAGTTTTGGCAATTACCTGATAGTGCAGATGATGTCTTTTCATTGGTATCAGCCAGCGACATTCGAAGAATTCGAGAAGGAGCCAGGGAAAATTTTGTAACTCTGGTTAGCTTGGTAACTTTCTCTTAACTTTGGGCAAGTTGACCCCAAGTTTAGACTAGTAAAAGATTGCTGGAATTGATAACTGGGACTGGTTTTCCTTCACCCTTCAACTCTGTCCAGCATTTGCTAAACTGTCTACGCATCCTTAGTCGATTATTACCGTTCGTTTATGAGGATGAAGAGTTGGAAAAGGAGATTTTCTGGCCCACAGTAATTATCAATCCCCCAGACTAGAGATGTATTATTATTAGGAAGGGGAGGAATTGGGAGGCTTGGTTATTAAACATGCGGTAGAATTGTTATTCTTGGTGGAATTTACTCTGCCTAAATTGGCACAAAAATCTAAAAGCAGAGTTTCTTACTGTTCTTGGTATATATGCCCTCCAAAGTGTAACCTCATCAAAGAGCGGGTAGGGAAACGGGTATTGGTGCTAGTTCTACCAGATGGGGAGATATTGGGCCAGAAATGAAGCAAAATCAACAAGAAGTAATGCGATTTCTGTTAACTTTGTTTAGTAAATCCATGTATTCCCATAATGGTACTTTTTATCAATCAGTGGATGGTACTAATAGTCTTGATAGAGAACAAATGGTTGAACTATTTTTGCAAGAATTTGGAGAAAACTGCGATTATTGCCCTGCTTTGTAGCCTTTTAAACACCATCACCAGGTATCATCAACAAGCTTGGTGGAATATTCCTTATGGTTATGCCCTGTACAATGATCCCAAGGGCATGCATACCATGTTGGCTATACAGCTATTACTGGTAGTGATGGAATATCCCCTTATTTTGTCGGATTCTCTTGTCTCATCTCAAGCCCAAGCCCAGACTCAAGAAACTTCTACATCAAGACGTTCATCGTTATTGACTAGTTTTGAACAGGTATTTCTTATTGATAGAGTAAGGTGATTGTAGGAGAAATAGGAAGAAGAGTTAAAGCCAGCGATAAAGTCTGACCAAAATCAATTCCAAGTTTATTTTGCCAAATTGCATGGACATGCTGACCTGGATGGTTTAAGACAAGGCTTTTTAGGCTTACTAAGCAAACCCATTCCCAACAGTAATCTTCTCCTTCTTACCACTTACTAATTCTTACCCAACTCTTCTCTTGATTAAAAATGCGTAGATTATCTCCCGGGAGCTAATAAACCATTGAAATTTTCGCTAGAGTTGTTGGCATTATTATGGCTAATGATGATAGCCAATCCCGTAATTCCCTTTCTTTTATTAATTAACCCTGGCTATAAAAGAAATTCCAAGCTTTACTGATTGAAAAACATTCACCTGAACTAACCGTGATGTTATTATATTACGCTGTGGTGAATCGATCAAATCCTCGCAAGTTTTTTTTTTAATTTTTTTGGTCAACACCTGATAATGGTGGGGGTTTAGAGGAATTGGGAAGTGTTCGGTTAAGCTGTTGTATGTTGAAGGATCTCTCTGCTAGGCCCAAGTTTGCTGAATGTCTTAACCAGCCATTTATCGAATATTCCAAGCTTTGTAGAGATTTACGCCTGGTTACTCCTTTCAATGGCACTTACATGGATTTTACCATTATTAGCCTTCATTCATTGATAACTGCTGCCAAGCCTCAACCAGGCCTAAAGCCACTTTACCCGGTCATCCTGAGCATTATTAGAAATCTGGCCCCTTTTGCTAAAGGATTAGGCGTTACTAGTTCACAACGGCTTGTTCAAATGTTGAATATTTTTGCATCTCCCAGTTGGCTCTTGTCAGGAGAAAACAATCATGCCTTGTTACAACAAATATTGGTGACCATGGAATTGATACAAAAGCATCATTTCAAAGGTATATTTTCTCCTATTCCTTGCTGGTGGTGGTGGTGGTAATAATAATGCTAACAAAGAATGTAATAGAGAATCCCAATTTATGGTATGCGTTGGTAAGATCGCATAAAAAAATAGCAGCTTTGAAAACCCCGCTGGCATTAATGAGAAAAGGAAAGGGACCTGATAACGAGGCCAAGTTTATTCCTACAGAGGATTGGATTTCTTCTTGGCAGCCGGGACTTCGAATTGCTGCCATTCTGGAAATGTTGGAGTTGATTCACCCCAAGATCGATTTATTATACGCGGCTAATCCACTCACCACCGATCAGCAGGTGCTCAGATATCTTCAATCAGAGGAATTAACCCCACTAATTGCGAACATTGCAATTATCACCAGTCCTCCTGTTAGTTTTGAATGGTCTTCAAATGCGCGGCTTTGGTTAAGGGGATTGATATGGGGTCAGTGTTATGTGGCTGGAAGGGAACGTTATGGCGTTTGGAATGGCACACAGGTGAAGTTATTTCAAATTAAAAGCAACACTTCTTAATCTCTCCTACGAAATTTACTCTCTTTACCTCCTCCTGCCTTCATCTTTAGGAAAGCTCTACGCTGCTCCAAAGCAATAACTTCTTCTTTCAATTGTTTGTTGCGCATTCTTTGCAGATGCACTTGACATTGCCATGAAGTATTCTGTTCCAACATCGCATACCAATCCTCTTCAACCGCTGTGACTGAAGTAGTAGGCGGTAATAAAGTGGTAGAAGAGTTCACCCCCCATACCAACACCAACAAATAATCACCAATATTGCCAGAGCTAAACATTTGCATTTCAATATCCACGTCATAATGCAAAAGATGAACCAGTTTCAACCTTAAGGAGGTCTCATCATTATTAGCAGTCATACGATTCAAAGCCTGCTTCCAAGACTCCAAATTGTTTGGTCTAACAAGCATGCTTAGACTGACGCCATAAAGTTGGGCTGACTCATAGCCCATTACTTGCGCTACATTGCGAGTGGCATGTAGGATCATTCCACTTTTAGAAATCTTTAGCCAGAAATAGTTGGGATTACGCGCATGTCGAATATTTGCATGTCTGGCCAACAATTGAGCCTCGTTAAAAAAGGGAGAAATACGAAAGATTGGAATGTTGACCCGTTTGGCCAAGACTACCAAGAGCTTTCTTCCACGTCCATGTTCTGTACAGAGCCCGGCCAATGATTCTAACCAAATCAACGTACCATCCTTTCGGGTTAAACGGTAGTATTGGCTCAAAACACCATTGTTATACTCGGGCCTTCGCAGATATTCTTTTACCTCACGCATAAAGGCGGAATAATCGGGTGGAAAACAAATGCTGCTAAACTGTCTTTTGTTCAATTCCTCGGGTTGATAGCCCAGATGGCTTTGACACCCGTACCAGGAGATATGAGCAATAGTACCCTTGGGCGAGAGAACCAAGACCAGATCGGGTTGTTGGTTGATAAACACGCCAATCCAGTCATTAATCTCGGCCTCACGCTTAACAGCACCACCCAATCCCGCAACAAAACGATACATCAACGGATTAGCCTCCACTGTATTGGTCAAAGGAGCAGAAGGCTTTCTCAATTCCAGCGGTGACAACACCGTAAGATGAGGATGAGAAGGGAGAGGAGGAGGGAGTAGGGCAGAGCAAGGAGGAGGAGGAGGAGGCTTATAAGCAAGGGAGGTAGAAACCTTTGAATAGCCATAGTTTACCATGTAAGAACCATTGGCGACCTTTTCCAAGATGTTGTTGGATTGGTCAACAATGTCGACTTGAAAACCCACATAAAAGCTGATATCACCGCCTTCTTCCATGGCGACTGGAATTACGGTTACCAAGTTGATGAAAGGAGCCCCACCCTTCTTGTAATTGACCAAGAAGGCTTGGGCATCGACACCGTTGAGGACACCAAACTTGAGGTTCAAAATAGCTTCCATTTCAGCAGGAGTTCTCTTTAATGCCCCAGCAGTGTTGATCAATTCACCAGCAGGAGATTGAAGGAAACGACAATTCCTACCCAAGACTTCTTTGGAGGCATAACCAGTCATTTTTTCAAAGCTTTCACTCACATAAACAATGGGAAAGTCGAATTTCCTAGCATCGGCTATAAGGAAAGCACAGCTAAAGTCTACCGCACCTAGCTTGACCAAGGGGTTCTTCCTGTTACTTACTAGGGTAAGAATCTTGATCAAGTCAAAGCCGGAGCTAGAGTAGATGTCTGGGATGATGTCCGATTTCTCATCACCATACTGTTCACACGCTGCAGTAGTGCAGGGAGAAGGATTCGAAGGGTAGTCGAACTGTGATAGTTCTAAAGTGTCCTCCCCGAGGAGTCCGTTCATACGAAGGCGACAATACCAGGCAGGACAGTAACTTTGACAGAATGTGGCTGTTGTTTGATTGTTCAGCTCAAGTTAGAACAAGCTTAAACAAGGTGAATTCACCAGAGATCGTCTGAGTAAGGGCGGGCGAGTGAGTATGAGTTAAAGAAAGAATGAGAGTGAGAGTGAGAGAGAGGAGGAGAGAAGAAGAGGTGCATATACAATGTATGCGCATAAATGTCATGGGAGTAATGAAGACACCGAAAAGGATCAGATCGGCCTTCGATATTTTTCAGTCGGTCGGACTGAATCATCCATCCCATCTGGGCAAAAAGTCCATCATGTCACCTGACTTATTTACTATGTGTGCTAATTACCTTACTAGTCACACTATTACACAAGGAGTTTGTTACAGATAGCGCATTTCCTGTGCTTCTCCACCTCCTCCTTCCGATTTTAACGTATTAATCAGCGTTTGGCTGATTACTCAGCAACAGGGAAAAGGGAAGGGTGGAGTGACAGGTGATTTATTGGAAAAAATATTTCCGGTATAATTTTAATTCTTCAATGCTATTTGCTATATCCTCCAAAGCTCTACAAAGCAGCATGATCAGTAATAATGTCAGGGTAAAACTTGCCTATGTGGACTGGTTGGCTTTCTACAAAGCAAGGCTAGGTCAGGTCTCCATCGAAACATCAGTTCCTTCACGGTACTCACATCAATCACTTTGGGACCCAGCCAGTCATGCAAGTTTGGCATCCATTTTTTCAAAAACAACAAGTCCATGTAAATAGAGTTTCCTGCTACACTTGGTGGTGGTGATGATGGTGTAATATTGAGGGTTAAAAAGTTGAGGATTTGAACCTCGGCTTCTTTCACTCCCAAACGAGAATCCATGCAAGCACCCACCAAGCCAGATTGAGAATGAGTACGTTGGCACCAATCATCCATACCGTTCAATACATCCGCTGATTGATGGATTATCAAATCTGGACCCTACCAACCACTAAGGATTTAGACAAGGAGTACTGGGATGATCTGATCGAGAGAATCAGTAGTTAATAAAACAGCGATTTCCAACAAGACATCCCGATCTACGTCTAATCCAGTCATCTTTTTTAAAGAATACTTGGTATTTGGGAGGTGGAAGGAATACCTCACAATCTATCCAAACAATCATTTTCTTCAAATAGTATCTGGGAGAGTCGTAGTGCACGTGCCAGTCACTCTTCACCCCTTTGCGCGTTGTCACCCCCAAAAGAGCAAAAATGCGGTTACCCACAACTTGCTTGTTACTGTTGCTCTGTTCTGCCGTGACTGCCGCATTGATGGCAGTATTTCTACTGGCTTCTAGCAAAGCCATAGTATCGGGTGTTGGTGGCTTTCAAACATCCTCGTATCTCCAGCCGACTCGCAAAGAGATCCAACTTTCAATGGTGCATCTTGGTGGTGCTGTAACGAGAAGAGGAGGAGGGGGAGTGAAAAATCCAGGCGATTTATGGGATAGGATTAGTTGGTCTTTGGGATTATTGTTGGGAGTAGCAGCGGTCATGTCCACACTTTGAAGCAAATTAGAAGGAGCGTGTACTTTTACCAATTAAATGGACAAGTAGTTCCGTCCATATTATTATTTGTTGTTATTATTACTGCAATTATTATTATTATTTGTTATTTTTATTATGGCAATTATTATTATGGTAAATGACCTCGCTTTATAAAGACCTGCGTAGGTTCAATTACTTTGACAGTGGGAGAGGGCGGAGGATCGAGCGAGGAAATTCGCCACCAAGACCAGGTTTCAAAGGTTGTTTCAGCCACCCCGACTTTTCCCTCAATAATTAATATTTCCACCCCTCCGTCCTTCAGCCACTGATCAAAGGAGATCTCCGCTCCAGCACTCCACCATTCCATCCACACCCGACCTCCTGGATACGCAAGAATCTCCGCCTGAGCTATTCCTCCTTCTTCAGTCCGGACCAACTGAGTGGTATCGACAGTAATGTTCTTTTCGGGATTACTTGCAGGAGTTATAAACCCCAGCTTGACAAAGATGACACAACCAACCAATCTTCCCCCGATCCTTTCTTCATCCTCATTAGCCGGAGCCGAGGGTGCATGACGACTATTGATGTGGTTTTGCACATACCGACCACGCGGATTGGGAGTAGGTGCCAGAGGATCGTTGAAACATCCCTTCAACACCAAATATTCTTCACCTCCTCCATGCGTATGAGCGGGAAAATATGAATTGGGTTCATATAGCACAAGAGAAGTCACCCTTCCCACCTCTTCTCCACGTCGGTCTAATTTGTATCGCAAAACTCCGCCTTGGGGTGAACCTACCCAAGCTGTATCGTCGTAAGGAACAAGATGAGTTTTGGTCAAATCTTCTCTTATAAACGACATTCTTCTGCTTGTTTGTTGAATCAAGCAAAGAGTGGGGATTTAAATAATACAAAAAAGATGACAAATACAGGGACTGAGAAAAAAAAGATATTTTCTAATGTTACGATTTATTGTGTTGAATATTTTATCACTGCCATTGTTATCACCACCCAGCAGATTACTCATTTCAACTTGGGACAGTTGAAAGAATTCTCTCAAAGTGATATTTCCACCCTTTGCTGATAATAATTTCTCCATTTGCCTTTTCTCCATTCCTGGCAAGGTCGATAAAAGCTCCTACAAATACTATCAGGGCTGAGTAGGTTGTTTTACCTGTACTAATGATCCCAGGCCTAATGGTTCAGTAACATCTTGACCCCTTTGTATGGCTTCTTCTTCTTCTGGCTCTGGTTGTCCTCTCTAATCCTCCTCCAATTTCATTCAGTTCACAACGCAAGAGGTAAATACCTTTAGCATTTCAAACATTTCTGCCGTAAATGTGGAATCTGGTGACCAAATAATTCGAAGTTTGGGAAATTGCAAGTTCAACAAGACCAACTTGGACATCAAATCTTGTTCCATCCCAGGGTCAAAAGATGAAGACTTTACTCATGCGTGCGTATTAGAGTGAATCATGGTAGAGGGAACGACTACCTTTAGGGAAAAGGATCGATGTTGCTCAAATTCAATCAATAAAACCACTGTTTGATAATACTTGGTCATTTGTTCCACTTGATTATACCTAACCTCACTTATTAATAAGAAATATCGCTTACAATCTTCCTGAATAAAATGAAGAAACCAAGTCGGCCAAACTCTTTCTTTCCACGCAAACATTGTCACTCAAGACATAATCTCCCACACTCAGCGTGCATGGTGATAAGGAAAACCCACGCTGATAAAGATAAAGTGGTAAACTACTACGAAATTCACGAACATCTACTATAATCTACCCTCCTTGTCATAATCCCAGCCTTATAAGTGGGCTTACCTTGGGTTTTTCCAAGCTTACTAGCCCACCTCCTGCTACTCGGGTATCTACCGTAAGCTCAGTAAATAGCCGAGGTGGCTCATAGATGTAATCCCTCCCACTAGCAGCAATAGGAATAGCCATTATGGATTTTTCATGAATCATCCGTTCAAACGCTACTTGTTCCTTCTTTATTGAGGCCAAATAAGCCTGTTCCTCAACTGAATCGGAGTACATCAAGAAGAACAGTTCAAGCGTTTTTTCTTGATGCTTGGCTTGATAAACCTCCAATTGTCGAATAAAGCTCAAATTAGCATCAAACATTACTACATGGGTGGGTTTGAACTCTTCTAAATATGCCCCATCCTCATAACTATAAACTCGAACTCTTTCCCAATACTCTGTTTCTTGCCTAATAATAATCTCTTCTTTTCTACCCACAACACACACGCACACACACAGGATAAACTCATCCAAGGGGTAATTTTTACGTCAAGATTTCAATATCTGCAAAACTTTCTTGCAATACCAGACTTGCAGTAGACCTTGGAGCCACACTAACAGCTCCTCCTCTAACTCTTCTTCTCTTACTTGCAGGCGTGGTATTACGAGGCGGTAGTGGGTTAGGTTGGGAACCAGTTTGAGTAACATTAGAATTCTACCCAATTACCCAATTCCAACATAACGTAAAGGAGCGTACTAGTAACATTTTGGCCATTTCTTGCTTCCATTGAAAATATGCTGCTGCTCTTTCGACCAAAACACGAGGTGGTTTATCCAAGTCTCTTTGTCCAGCGCCTTCTCTTAAATATTCCCATAATTGTTTGCACATGCTTTCTTCCTTGGTCATGATCAAGATTCTGGCTTTATCCCCTCCCAGGTCAAGTCACTAAGGAGAGAGATATAATACCATCTGTATCTTTAATCCCCAACATTATTTGATGTAATTCTAACCATTTGGGATCTGGTTCTAGAATCAACTCCACACCATCCGGAATCCCAGGTTCAGGATCAGGCTGAGATGAAGAAGTAGTGGACTTTTCAAAAACCCGCTTCCTTGCCAACTAATATCCAAAATTATCTTCAGGGCCACAAAAATCAGAGAGAATACGGTAAAAATTGTATCTGCAGCATCCATAAATATCCAGGCTGATTTCTCGGTAGAACCAGTAATGGATGTTTTTGTAGGAGCTGGAGCATTGGCAGCCAAGAAAGTTTCCAAGAACCAGTTAAAAGTGACACAATCGGTAGACATTAAATACTCGAGCATTTGTTTCAGCACTCGCAAGTCATTGATCAGATTTCTCGACCTACCACTTAGTCTATGCCAGATGGGATCGAGTAGGTGTTTTAACCTAGACACAAAATGACCAGTCAAGATACTCTCCAAGGTCAACGCCTCTTCCTCCTCTTCTGCGGTATCCTTTCATCCGCACCCCGTTCACACCAATTTAGGTTAGGGAAAAGGTACCTGATTAATTAAACGCCGAAGTTCTGCTAAACATGCCTCAATACAATCAAAAATCGCTAGTTGCACAAGTCTGGTCAATTCACTCGGTTTGACCTTGACCTCGGTAACTCTGACACAGTTCATCTGAGCTCCATCCAACGATTCTGCCACCATGGTATGAATCCTACCCCCGCCATTACCGAGTTGTTGACCGGAGAATACCTGGGGAAAAGATTCACTTTGCGTAAACACAGGGCTTTCAGGGCATTTTCTAATGGGGCAATACTACTGATTCTAACATGTCTAGAGCTTAATAAATCGGCTCTATCAGTAAATGCTTGAATAAATCCTTCCTACACTTCCAACTTTGGCTTGACCAACAAAGCCACTTACCTGGTTTTGATTTCTGTACATTCGAAGGATAAAAGATTCCAAGCCATCCGACTCAACTCTACTCAAGTTCATGACTATTGAAGTAGTAAGCGAAGGAGGGGGCATACAGATGAGCATTGAATATAACCAACCCCGATATCAAATTTAAAGGAATTCGCTCAGTCAAGAAATCCACTACCAGAATACGACTAGTAACTGTATATATCCCACCCAATGCATAAAGTTCCTGTCTAATAATGTTCTTTTAATCCTATTAGCACAAGAACTACCGATGTTGGGGCGTGGATTCACTGTTTAACGAGGTTAAGGTGACACCCAGTTGCACCAATTCTTCTACTTCTCGGGGACTTGCCAATAACACCAAGACCAGGATATTCCCCTCTTTCTTGGCAGATTCCAATAACGGATGCACGATGGGGATGGGTGAAAGGCCTCGAGCAAAGACATTTAGGCATGATTTACTGGCTACCAAGCTAAGCAGGGCATTTCGTTCAAACAACAACATTTTGCGTGTTCCCAAGGGGAGTTTAAAGCTTTATTTTAGCAACCACCTCCCATTCTTCTGGTGTTTTATCCGTCACTTCCATAACGGCAATTTCCTCAGCTACCCAACTCACTTTTTCTTCAAACCGTACTCGCCCCTTTATAGCTGCTCTAACCTGGGCATCCTCAATTCCATACACCAAGCTTAGATGGGGAAAGTAGGGTTCATCGTAAACTATGCCAAACTCCGCTCTACACACCTGGTTAAGTTGCATTAGATCCTCAGATTGCTGCATGATGAGATAAACACAGCGCCAATAGAAATCACTCTCTCCTACTCCCTCCATTCTCAATAAAGGCCTTTTGAAATGATGTTTTTCCAATCTTTGTACCAATTCTTCCAACGGTAAATAGATGGGCCCATGTAAAGTAACATGAGGGATAAACGAGGGAGTAGGAAATTCCTCGGAAAGCTTCTTCATAAGGTCATAGATTTGTCCCTGGTCATGTTTAGGTGGAATCAGGAATAAATGATATCCTGCCAGTGTTATTGCAGAAGTCATGTGTCATTTGTTAATGGAACAAACAAACAGTTAAAAATAGAGTATTTACTTGAAGTTAAAATACAAATGCTCTTACAACTCATGTCCAACGTTTCTCTGACGTTCGTTGGTTAGAGTTGCTTCTTCCTATAGAGGCTCCTCCTCCTCGTGGACCTCCTCCTCTGGTATGGCCACGATGTCCAGTTGAAATACTTCTATTTGCTCCGCCTCTTCCTGTTGGGGTTCCTGGTGACTGAATCCCCATACCTGGAATAGATGCGTACTGTTGCGGCATTGGTGGCGGTGATTGTGGCTGCTGCTGTTGTTGCTGTTGTTGTTGTTGCTGTTGCTGTTGTTGTTGTTGTTGCTGCTGCTGCTGCTGCTGCATTGCTTGCCATTGCATAAAATGCGCAGGAGAATTCGCCATTTGTGGATTATATACAGCTGCTGGATATCCCTGCATATACGCCGATGGATACGCATATTGAGGCATGGGATAATACTGCATGGGATAATATCCGTGTGGCATTGGTGGCATTTGTCTTCCCTGCGCTGCATCACCTGCTCCAGCTGGCATAGGAACCGTGTAGAACAACATTTGCTGAGGATGTCCGTACATTCCAGGCGTCATATTGAGCATATGCGTTGCTGGTGATGGCTGACCAGGAAGATTCGCTGGTGCTGGACTTCCAGTAAACGGGGAAGAATCAGCTGCATTTCCCATCGGCTCTAGTTCACCAGGAACCACTTTATCAATATGCTCTTCTGGAGGTGAAGGCTTGACCAGAGGCTGCAAATTAATTAAAAGCAAAAATATTTTACCGGTGGAGATTCTTTTTTCAATGACTCGGGAATCAACACATTATTCGCATTGCTACTTGAAAGTGAATTAAAGAATAATTATTTCAACTTACTTGTTGGCTACTGCTACTGGAATTGCTGCTGCTGGGGGTGCTAGAGTAGGAGGGGTAGAAAGAGCTGGCACCTGTTCTGCTTCCTTTACTGCTTCCAAGGTTGGCGTGGATTCTTCCTTCTTTTCATCTTTTAGTGGCACAACCTCTGCTTTGAACGATTCCTGTCTTACTCGATACTTGCGAGTTTGACTGACCTGTAATAAACCACCAGTTAACAAATAGATATTACCTATTTGGCTTCTGAGGCTCTTCATTGCTTGGAGAATTGACAGAAGAGGTTGACTTGGCAGATTGAGGATTTCCGCTTGATATCTTGGGACTGCGATACTTGTTGGAAACTCCTCCTCTGCTCTCAGTATTGGGCTTGATTAAAACCCATCTCTTTGTCTGTGGATCTTCATATTCCTCCGCTGTACAATTCTTGGGATCAAAAGGACCACGAGAGGCAAATTGTCCCGAGGGGTTCCGTAACTTGGTTCCAACAAAAAAGGAATATGGGTTTGCATTGTCCAATAGCACTCCAGTAGATGTTGGTTTTACTATGTTTGTTTAATTTTGAAAAGTCCCGATAAACTTACCAGCTTTTGGACTTTCCCCTTCTAGTGGTTTTGGCTTTGCTGGTGGAGGTGGAGGAATAGAAGGAGTGGGTGCCTTTGTCCCTGGTTCTTCTAATTCCATTTTAGCATGATCTGCTGTTTTCCTTCCACTGTTGTTTCCGTTGCTAGCAATAGCTGCCGCTTGCGCCGCTGCCGCTTCTTCTTTCTGCTGCTTATTTAGTGCAAGGGCTGCTTCAATTCGTGCAGTCGCTTCAGCAGCAGTCCTTAAATGTTCTTCCAATTGTGCCTTCTTTCCTAGCCGCCCCTCTGCCTTGGACTTTCGATTCTCAGCCGTTGACTGCTGAGATTCGAATTTGGTCGGAGTCTGTGTCGTTGGGGGTGACTTTGACTGTGATTGCACCGACTTTGGACGCTCATTCTTAAGTATTTGTACCTGCCCCACAGTTGGGGCTTCTTTCTTTTCTTTTTGCTTCTGTGCCAACTTTGCCTCAAGTTCACGCAATTTTTCCTGGGCACGCTTTTTGCGCTCTTCTTCTTCGCGTCGTTCTTCCTCTTCACGACGTTTGCGAGCGCGTTCTCGAGCTTGCAACATCAGTTCACGTTGTTCTTTTTCAATTTCCTCTGCGCTTTTTCCGCAGTTGGCGAGGAAAGTAGGAGAAAGAATACCGCCATGATTTTCTTCTGTTACTTTCATGGGGAGTGCATCATTTCTACTCAAAGATACACGCCTCCTGCTTGGACTAGTAGCAGTTGTTCCCTTTTCCTCTGTAAAACTGATTCGTCGCTGTCCACTTGGTGAGGTAAGTGAAGAAACTGAAGAATTGGATAATCTTCTTGTTCGATTATTTTGCACAGGACTTGGCGCTGGAGGAATATCCACATCAAGATTACTTGATTTTTTATTTTTTTTCTTATCAGGCTGAGAAGATCTCTCATTCTTGATATATTTGGGCTTTGGTGACTCGATGGAATTATTGGTCTCGGCCTTTACTGCGCTAGTTGTAGTAGTCGCCGCTAATGCTGATTCCGCTGTTTCTGTTGCTGTCACCACCACCGGGGTTGCTGGCGATCGTGGAACTTCATCAACCGTCGATTCGGCTTTTTTTAAACTAGAATCTTCAGTAGGAGCTTCTTCTTTTTGTGATTTTTCAACAGAAGAGGGAGTAGTTGACGTTGCAATGGCTGGAGCTGGAGCTTCGCTGGAATGAGAAAGCGCGTCATCGATCTTGACCTTTTCATCACCAAACTCCAAGAAATCCGCAGAAAAGTCAATATTATCATCAGACATCTAGCAATAAACATTAAAGGCGAAAAAGATCTCCAAAAATCGTACCTCATCCCATAATTCCAAAGAAGCGCGTGCATCTGGATGCCAGTTTCCAAATTCCGAGGAAGGCACTGTGTCACCGGAATGCTTTCCCAAAACTTCTGGTTTCTTGATGTTGGTAACTTTGACCCATTCCGTCCTAGCAGCTGCTTCAGCGGCTGTGGGAAATTCTTCGGGTTTGCAAGTTAGGCCGGTTAGGTCATAGCGCCATTCTTTGGTTGAATGATCATAAGATTTCCAAACAGGGCCAAATTCGGTGTTTTTTACATACTGAGGCGAGGTGGTGAGCTTGGAAGCTCCGTCGCCCGCGGCGGCAGCTGAACTCTCTGAGTTTTTGTCCTGGGAAGATTTTTTCAACGGAACTAGGCCTTGGCGAACTTCCCCATTATCTCTTAGGCTGCTGAGATTAACCGGAGCGGGAACATGGACTTGAGCAGCATTTACGGTTTTGGGTCGATGCGGCCGCGATGCACTCGCACCGTGATCTAAAAGTCAATACCAAGCCTAAAGCCTTACTAGAAGAATTGCTGGAACTTCGCTTAATTGTCAATGCTGCGTTGCTTTTTGAACTAGACCCTGGGCCGCTAATAGGAGGAGGATCGCTGGGCATTTTGACAGAAAACGGTCCAAGAGGTTTAGGGGAGAGGGGTAAGGAAAGAGAGTAGTAAACGGGGCGAAAAGTTTTTTTTTTGACACAACAAAAAAGACGTTTTTTCTAAATTTATTTGGTGCTCTTTGAAAAAAAGTGAACTAAAATTTTATGAATTCTTCTTTATACTCCAACAATGTATCTTCTAAAAGCAGTCCTTCTCCACCACAAAGATATTCCAAATGTCTACTGATGAAGCCTAGAACTCCCTGGTTGGCCAATCTGCAGAACTCCATCATCAATTGGGCCTGTGGTAGTGTGGTTACGCCCATTTCACCGACTCGAGTTCCAACCAGGAATTCCAAACAGGTTTTTTCTTCCACGCTTTGATAATCAACAATGAGATAACAATTATGGGCAAAAAATTGGGTGAATTTTAATCCTTCAACGCCTCTGGGACCAGTAAGTTCATAAACCTTGTATTGATGTTTCGCATAAATTCCCCCCTCGCGATTATTGATTAATTCTACGCAGCAATGAAGGGCATCACGATAATCTAAAGGGGAAAACATGAAGGAACTTGCTGTTATAGGCATAGGAAAGCGAAAATTTTGAGTTTGAATCACATCTTCGGCCCATCTCCGAAACCATTGATTAAGAAACCCAGCTCTAAGAATTGATTAGACTCGAAACCAGTTGAATTTACACCGAATAATACAACTGTTGGGAAATATTCTTTTTGCATGTTTTTCTGCTATCCAGAATTTATCCAGCAAGTGACAGCTCCATTTGGCAGCTTGTTCACAGCCTATCCATGACCATAACACTACATCTTCAACTGAACTCTCCTGACAACACTTTAAAGCTTGCTCTGTCCATTCATCCAATGTTTCTGTAATGGGCGGAATTATAAAGGTCACTTTGATCTTTTGCAAAGTGTTGCACCATTCTTTCTTGCTTTTAATCACTTTTACCCCATGCACCATTGCTTGGTCTGGTGTTGTTGACGTAGTAGGAGGAGAATCATCCAAATAGATAATTTCTTCACAATAATGCTCACACTGTCTCACCAGGTATTCACTTAATCTTTGCCCTAAATAATCCCCGCCGATTACACAGAGCTTCATGTTTATTATGGTGGTGGGTTTAGCGCATAGGAAAAATAAATATACGTGCTTTAAAGAAATATGTCAAGATACAGGAGAATGACAGATCAAGGTGACATAACTTTTATGCGTCTCTACTAAAGTTATATTACGGGGGAGTTTTAATTAGAATTATTTAAATTAAACTATTAAATCCTCAAATAATAATAATAATAATAATAATAATAAGATAAATCAGGTGATATGTCAAGAGCAGCAAACATTTTTATTTGAAGGAGAGACCTTTTACATAATTCTACTTTATTTTCTTCAATCCTGTTCCATTTCATCAACCTGTTGAAACATCACATGACATCATAAAATATTTGATTACCTCTTCTTCTTCGTCGTCGTCATCATCATCCTCTTCTTCTTTAACTTCAGTATCTAAATCATGTGACATAGCAATGTCGGCTTCTCCTTCTTCTCCATTTTCACTGGATTCTTCACCTTCGTCATCTTCTTCGTCAACATCGTCGTCGTCAACTTCCTCACTATCATCACCACTTTCTTCTTCTTCTTCTTCATTATCATCACCATCGTCTTCACCAATATCATCTTTAACAGCATTATCTTTACCAGCATCGTCATCATCATCATCATCATCATCCAAACCCTCTCCCAGTGTGGAATTTGCAAAGTTTTCCTCAAGATCATGAAGGATTAACCTTTCATCCGCTTCAATGTAAACCGCTCTAGGTTTATCTTCCAAGGTTTGACCAGAAGAATAATTATCAGGCTGTCTTTGCCCTTTTTGGGTCATTCCCAGAACCATGTCTAATTTGCCCAATACTTTTCGAAGCTCCATTTGATGCTTGGTTCTTCGGTCAACCCCTGCACTCAAGGTTTGCAACAAGGATCGAGTTTGTACGGATGATGCAGAAGATGAGAGTTGAACCGCATGACAAAGTAACATAACTTTAATCCACTTGGCATAATGAACTGCACGTTGTGGCTGTCTTCGGAACCTGACCAAAAGCTCATTGAATAGTTTTATCACTAAATTTGAAGGAAGTCCTGCTACAGAGTTCTGGAGTAAAACAACATCACCATGGTCAAAACAGCTTTGTAAAAGTTGTGGATCGTTCGTCGATAAAGCCTGAGTTAAAACTCTCAAAATTGAAGTCGGTTTAGGCGTCATTCCATGGTGCTTCATAAGTACTGGCTTTTCTTCATTTTCTGCAGGTTTCAAAGCTAGTCTTTCTGAAAATGATTCTTCCTAATTCCTCGGGGTTAGCAAGCCATTGCCCAATAAATCACCTTTAAATCGGTTCCAACGCGGGGCATTTCTCTATCAACATCAATAAGCGGTGTTTTATGTGGCTTATTCGAGCTTTCCTTCAACTTCTTATTCAGATTTTCAGATTCGTCAAGAAGTAATGACTTGCTCAAGGTGATCCAATGTTCTATAGGAGCATTGAGATTTTTCAAAGCCCAGAATTGATTTAAATCCTGCCAATAATTAATAATCTTCTTTAATACAACTTACCAATAAAGCAAAACTTGGTTTAAACCTGGTTCCATAAGCCACATAAATCTGATATTGATCCAACCATGATGCTGCCCATACTGATACATTTTGCTTATCCTTGTTGTTTTTTAACTGAATAACCAAGGGAAGTTTTGACATTTCTGGCTTCCATACTATGACCATTCCACTTTCTGAGAGTACCAATAGTTGATCTGATTTCCATTCAGCGTGAGATGTGAATGCCTCTTCCCAAGTGAGCAGCGTATGAGAAGTGACTTCTGCCTTGTTTTCAAAGGAAATAGTGCTGATGGTTATTGATCGATCTTCAGAAGCTCCACTTGCCAACAAATATCTATCCGTGCTAAATTCGGCTAGTTCAACTTCCAACAGCGATATAGGTGAGGCGTGATTGCTCTTGATAACCTACAATTTATAGCGTTATTAAACATGAAGCAGCATTATATAGTCTACTTTAATCAAAGTGCCTTCACTCAAGCTCCATAGCTGTAATTCCCCATTTTTCCCTCCCAAAACAACTAATCCTTCCTTTGCAATAATATTTATCTTTTTAGGACTTTTAAGCGTTGTGGCAAAACTCCTATTAATATTACAAAAAATGTCAATAAAAACCACAAAAATACCTGGCCAGGTTTTTTTCACCAAGGTCCCATATTCCTATTGTCCCATTTCCACTACATGTATACGCATGATGATCATGAATTACACAGTCATTAATTGCAGACAGAGCTTCCTTTTCGTTGACAGTATAAAGAACAGATTGTGGAGGATTCTCGGCAAAATCCAAAGCTTGCAGATTCCCACTAAGGCAGCCCACTAGCAATAAAGGATGCTCACTGGTTGTAGCCTTTCTCATCTTTTTAGTTTTTGTCTTGTTCTAAATCCTTTTTCTTCCGTATTTAGAATTTATGAAAATGAAAGCTTCTTCACTTACGGTAGCATTCTCAGTGGAAGAAATCCTCCCCCAGTTTAAGCAGGTGAAGACGTCCTTCTTATCCAAAGGCTGAGCCAGCGTAATAACCATTTCTGTCAATCGATTCGTCACTCGTACTCGGGTTAAAGCAGCATGATTGGTCGTTGACTCCAGAGCCGCTAGCATCACCCCGGAGCTTTGGAATCTACTAGGGAAAAACTGCGACTCTATTACAGCATCTCTTGCTGTTGAACGGGGTCTGTTTTGAGGTCTGGAATGAGGCTTTGCGGTATCATTAGCGACTACGTTTCTTCGCATCCTCTTTTTTCAAAAAAAGTCACGGGACACCTTTATGGCAATCACAACTCTTATCTACAACTAACCACTGTATATCTTGCTTTAAAATGGATCCCTTTGACTCACAAAGAGATCGGATATATGGTCGAATTGATAGCAATGACACACCGTATGTAAGGAATATGCAACAGAGTCTCACCAATGGAATACAAAATGATGAACATTACATAACTTGAACATTTAACCTGATTTATGACTAATATGGTGCATGAACGTTGTGCTCATTTTAAAGGCGTGGGGTGAATCGGAGCAGTGAAGAAATCACTGTTCAAAGGAAAAATAAATTTGTATTCTCACAGTTGTAACTATCATTGCCTTTTTGATTAAGAGCTAGTAATATTTAATTGCTCTCTCGACATTTAATTATCTCACAGATTTAAATATGCAGTATTTGAACAATTCTTAGTTTGATATCCGAGTTCTTAATTATTGAGTATCCCGTTGTAATACACACCCTGAGCCAAATTGTTGAAACCATTTCTTATGCGAAACCAACCATTGGCATAAATTTTTGGTTATTAACTGATGCTTGGTAAACTTTTAATTATGGGGTGTTTATAATTGGGGCATTTAAGAAATGGCTACTTCCATCATCAACTGAGGATGGGACAGAAATTCAAGACTTGAAGTTGCGCACGTGATTGAAACCATCTTCAAAATGCCACCTGCTCCTTCTACAGCCGAGGCACCGGCAGCCAGTGAAGAACAGACCGATGCGATCTGGTCGTCCATCTTGAAAGAAGCCTCATCTTCCAAAATGGTGTTGCAAAAAAATGTCCTAATCCTGGGAGATCCAAACTCGGGTAAAACCAACTTGATCCAACACTTGAAACGAGACCATCGTGAAATGCTTAATCAAAATCCCGCTGGTGCCAGTGGTGCAACTGTGACTAGTGCTGCCACCAATACTTTATTATCCACTCAAGATGAAAAGATTGAAAGCAATGAACTCGCTCTTTCTTATGCCTATGCAGATATCAAAGATGAGGACAATGAGGGTAACTCTAATAGTTTCCCCTGAGATGGAAATAATTTGGGACTGTTTAGAAACTTTGGCTCGTTTAGGCATTTATCAATTAGCCTCATCTCATCCAGGACTTATGCCATATGCGTTAAATGCTACTTCTTTTCCTGATACGACTATCTTGATCGTTCTTGATTGGCAACGTCCCTGGCGATTTGTAGAATCCTTGCAACGTTGGTTTAAAGTAATCGAAGATGGCGTGGCAAATGTTCGTGCTGAAGGACGGGAAGGAAGTGGAAACTGGAGCAAAGGAGGAGTTGTGGTCGATGAAGGAATGGAACGCTGTAATTTTTATCCGTTTATTCTTAATTTTCTCTTTTATTTCTAGTAGGAAAATACCTGCAAGATTACCAGGAACCTCCAGCAGATGGTACAGCACCTCCAGCTCCTACGCCATTGGCCGGCGATGTTGTTATCCCCTTACCTGATGGCTGTTTAACTGTAAATACTGGCATTCCTATCGTTGTGGTCTGCTGTAAGGTAATATTACATGCCTTCTCTGTCCTCAGTAATTAGGCGGATATGGTGAATTTATTAGAAAAAGAACAGGACTATAAGGAAGAACAATTTGACTACATTCAACAAACTCTGAGGACAATGTGCTTGAAATGTAGAATTTTTGCTGATAGAATTTACTTATTAATTGTTAGATGGTGCATCTCTTTTCTACGTCTCTACGCATAGACCTCGTTCTTTTGCACTGCTTCGTGCTTATATCCTTCACCGTCTCTTGGGTTCGGGATCAGCAGCTTCTCAAGATTCAACAAATAGTGCATCATCTCCTGAAAGAGTTGGAGGGAAACCCGTTCATTTGCAATATCCCTTTTTATTTCGACCTCAGGTCGTGGATAGGGATATTCTTTCTGTACCATCTGGCTGGGATACGTGGGGAAAGATCCAACTGCTCAGAGATGGTTTTGACTGCAAACATTGTCTTGAACGTTGGGACAATGATAATGACAAAATCCCTGAAGAAGGACTGCGCAAAGAATATGAAACACTTATCAGAGACGCCAGCGTTGGGGTTAAACCAATCGATAAGGCAAAAGAGGTTGCCCCAGAAGATGAACAAACATTTCTGGGTAGATTGGTGGATACGCTCAAGGGAACGGGAGGAGAGCGAATAGCTCCCACCAATACTTCTACATCGGGTACTGCTGCTGCTACGGCTGGTGCAGCAGCTGCTGGTGGTGGTGTCAGTGCTGCAGGAAAAGATCCTGGAGCTGCTGCAACTGAGGAAGACGAAGATATTGCAAGCAAAATTAAGAAATTAGCAGAGCAAGCCAAGGTTAACCGTGCATTAAATCCTTCTCGACCTATAGAGGTATTATTCAAGCAGAATTATTTTAATTATCTTGAATTAGGCAGGCGCTACAGAGGGTGTCGATAATGCGGCGGCAGCAGCAGCAGGAGTAGGAGGACAATCGCAGAACCAAGTTTTGGCCAGCTTCTTTGACTCCCTAAGGACGAAGAAACCCGCAGGAAGAGCCACTGGAAATCCCAACGCAGCACGTAAAATTGTTAGTGACGAGTTGGACAAGATGCGTCGAGAATCAAATAAATAAATAATCAAATCACCTGAATTTTCAATGATTATAAGGTTTCCTCGCTTTTTGCAACACTTTCCTCCTACTCCAAGGAACTATGGTACCAGCGCCTTCAACTGGGGATCCCTTGTCCCTAACTCCTCCAAGCGACTAGGCTATCAAACTAGGTTAAACTCGCTAGCTCCCTCCGAGTTGGCAAGCTCCTCTTTCTTTGCAATGCATAGACCACTATCTCTGGAAGCACCACCTCCCCCACTTACTCGCACCTCCTCTCCGTCCCCAAGACAAGTGAAGAGAAGATCCATAGCAAATGCGAGAAATCTTCCCATACGCGTAGTTTTGGCAGATCCGTCCAGTCTTGGAGAAATAATATCACGTAAAAACATTGTTTACTGGCGAGTTTCTGAATTGTTGTTTATAGGAATTTTAGAGGAAGAGGACTTGTCTGGTTCTCAAGAGCCGCATATACTAGTAGTTGAAGCTGATGAAGAAGTACCACGTCGATGGGAGTTGAGTAATCAAAACAACATGTCCGTTATGGATCTCTTGAGAGCTACGCAAAAAGTGATGGAATTACTCAGTAACCCGATATTACAAGCAAAGTTAACGAAACGAGAATCGCGAATTCTTAATCATTATCTCAATCATTCGTTGCCTGCATGGGAGGCACTGTTAATGCAACAACCTTCCGATACTCCCTTGTTCACCTTGTTGGTTCCTGGACCAGGAATCTATTCTGCAACAGGAGGAAGACACTTGTCACCAGTCAAGACGAAACCTGTAGCTTGGAAACTCACCAGTGTTTTCCGTAAGCGAAGACTAAAAATGAATAAGCATAAATATCGTAAATTACGACGAAGAACTAAGGCATTAAGGAAAAAATTAAATAAATAACCCTGAGATGCATCGTAGATTTTCCTCAAAAGATATTTCAATTTAATTTTGATAATAATTAATAGTGGCTTCAATGGACTGGTGATTTGGTTATTTTGACCAAATACGGTTATTATTATCCAAGTTGGTTGACTTTGTGTGATTTTGATGAAACCAATTGACTCTAACCGCCACAATTCATCCGCGTAGGGGAGTAATTGTGGACTTTTACTATTGGAGATCCACCATTGTCACTGTTAAGGAAAATAATTACCAATAAAAAATGCATTATTCCAGATGTTAATTTTTGAGAGATAACACACACCATCAGCCAGTCCTATCAGTAAGCTGAATTATAAATTTTATCTACAATGCGAGCGAGATTTTGGTTGAAATTCCTGAAACTGAAGGCGCGAAAAGTGATTTCATACCAGCCTGCAAGTCCGGAATTCATGCCAGATTTTACTAAATTATGCCAGCACTGAAAGAAACAAACTTTAACCCCACTTGTGCCAAAGGTTGCGGCTTTCATGGTGTTTACACAGATGCTGCTTGCCAAGTAATCCTGAGTAGAGTAGAACTTTAGAAGATTTATTGGAATTAACTAAAAATGAAATTGAAAAAGACGATTAAAAATAATGATCAAATACCATTGTTGATGATGACGATGGATGGAAAAGGAGGATATGTTGCAAAGGATAGGAGAATGATGTTTGTGGTTGGGGCGCACAGAACTCTGAATTCGGGCCATGTAAGGAGCTGATATGTTTTGAAGTGGGGGCCCGATATTTTTTCTCCATTCCTTCCTTGTACAAAATCTAATAGTTTACCACTTCCATGTTCATATTTATTATTATCATATTATTTTGCACCGTTAATTGGGCATCATGTC
>QZWR01000183.1:0-29665 GCA_004114325.1 Zoophagus insidians | reverse complement strand
ACTTCCACTCCAGAATTCTTCCAAAGAATATTAATAATTCCAGAACATTAATTATAAAAGAAATAATTAATCGAATTATTAATTAATTCTCTGACAATTCTTTTCACTGAGTTTTAACACACACTTTATTTTTTCCAACAAAACATCATGTAAAGAGTTGAGGAGGTTAGGAAGCCAGAAAAAGTGGATGTAGCGAGGACCACAGGTCTCTTGATCAAATAGCATGGCGCTACCAATCCAAATTGCCACCCGCGAAAAGTTGGGGAGATATATCATCATTGTTACGTTATAATTTCTTGTTTTCAATCCGTGACATAAACAGTATATTTACTACGAAGGTTCGAAAGCCACACGACTATTTTAGAATAATCTGCACATTAATCACCACTATAAAGCCTATAGTGTCGAAATCAGGGATGTTGCAACAATATATATCTACAATACAATATATTGTTGTACAAGCATATTGCAATGTGGAAACAATAATATTTTTGCGCATCCTTTCCAATTCACTCATTATTTTTTTTAAGTAATCAAAATTCTATTCATAACCAAAATGAAGTTATAGTCAATGCCACTATTAGTCCTCTTGTCAAACCTACTTCATGTCTAACTACTCCAACAGCACTGGACTTGGAAGGGGCTTTTGCAAAAACATTAGCCAACGAGGTATTGAGAAAGGTGCGATTCTGACAGTCCTTTAGGCAAACCGTAAAATTGGCACCTTCTGGACAGCCTAGTTGACATATCATTTTCCCAATGTTTTCCAATTTGCTGCATCCACTCTTTGTCCAGAAATAATCCGGTGAGGTGTAATTGGTGCATAATTGGTTGGTTTCATTGGAATCTATAGGCAAGACAACACTGATGGAGTTATTTTGTGCGACCACTGAGAAGGCGAAGCAGAAAATCAGAGGTATAAACTTCATTGAGTATAGCAAAGTGTGGTTCAGAGTCGTTAAACTACGTTGGTTTTTTCGGGGAAGTGTATCACGGGATTTTCCCTTATGAAACAAAGCTTTTTATACCAGAGCTGTTAGTAAATTGAAACTAAAACTGACAATTCAAGGAAAATGTTATTTCGCCGACATTTTGTTTTTTACAATTGGAATATAATCACAAAATGATCTTTTTCACTCTTCCCAAAAGCAACAAATTCTCAAGAATTTTGGCAGGTAAATATGTTTACCATTTATTGCAATTAATAAGATGCATAACCTTAACTACTATCAGAGACTTGGATGCAGCAGGTGAATTTCAATAGCTTGATGTAAAATTTTGAATGTTGAAATTAAAATTCCAACCACCGTTAATAAATATTCAACAATATATTTTTGGAAATATCATTTTCATAAAATCCTTGAGCAAATTCATTATAATTGTAATTATGGCTATAGCTGCTTACACGCCTTTCCGTACAAATTCCAATAATAACTTGAAGATGAACTCACAATTAATTGTGGGTGAATAGGCAAATACATCGACATTGTGTAAATTCAATTCAGTTCATCAGTTCCGATTCTGAGGATTATTTTCTAGTGGTCAAATACATTGCAGTTGCTGGTGCGAGGAAGGGAACTCGTTGCAAAAGGGAGAAAACTGCGCCGGATACCACTGGAAGAGGTGAAAGGTCCAAGCAAGACGACAACCAACGGAATTTAATTTTTTTCAAAAAAGATCATTTTGGAAAATTCCCTGTATTCACACTTTTTGCATGTTTGCTTTGGATGGGCATTTTTGCAATTTCAAGACTTTTTGGTAGAATTTTTTGCAATTCTGAAACGTTTCACATTTGAAAACTGAACGTCACTTCGGCAATGGGAATTGTTGAGTACGGTGTTTTTCAATAAATAAAGTCAAACAATTTTGAACGTCATGGTCCTTTGCATAAGTTTCAAAAATAAATCGAGAATTTGAAAAATCATATATCCTGGGTTAAAACCTGTTATTATATGAAAAATAATATACAGCAATTAAAGGCAATAGTCAAAGGAATAGGGAGAATGAGTGATCTCCAAACATCACCCCAACTCTCATGTTTGCACTTTTTGTTCGGTCGGGATAGGCAAGGGAGGCCATAGATAAATAATTACAATATTTACCAAGGAATTGTCGATGGAGTTGGAAGAGGTGTAGACATATTTGGAAAGGTTGGCATGGAGGTTATAATGCTAAAGGCTGAATTTTTAACAATTTGATGTGCAAATATCCCTTAATCCTCCTTTGTAGGATATATTCAATAGTGATAATTTTGGTGAGTAACTAACTTGTTGCGGGTTAGAGAAAGATAATATTAATATCTTTGGCATTGAATCCGACAATGGATGCAAAACTTCGAGGCTTTTAGAGTATGGCAATGTAATGTGCTATATTCTATTTTCAAGAAATAGGGGGTAAACGTATTCATAACCAAAGTGAAGTTATTGCCAATGCCAACATTAATCCTGTCAGACCTGCTGCTTCTCTATCTACTTTAACAGTTCCAGACTTGACAGGAGCGTTTACAGAAACATTGGTTGCTGAGGTATTGGTAGAGGTACCATTCCTATTTTGACAGTCCTTGTGACAAACCATAAAGTCTTCACCATTAGGAGGACAGCCTAGTTGACATAACAATTTACTAAAGTCTTCCGGTTTGCTACATCCACTCCTTGTCCAGGATTTATCAGGAGAGGTGTAAGTGGCACAATATTGAGTAGGATCACTGGAATTCACCGGGATGGAAACACTACTCGAGTTGTCTTGTGCGACCACTGAGAAGGCGAAGAGGAAAATCAGAGGTATAAATTTCATTGAGGAAAGTGATGTGGCTGTCGTAAATTGTGAGTTTATGTGTGTGGGGGGCAAAGATTATCACGAGCTTTTTCCCCAATTCGTGTTTCACACTCGCAACACACAGTTAACGGCCTTGTTTATCCTTTAGTGATAGAGCAAATTCTTATTATAGGTTCGTTTCAACGGTCCGTTTGTCTGAGCAATGGTCATTGTTGACTGTAGTTTTATGTTTTCCGTTTCCTCAAAAGTCCCTGCTTTAAGAGTGTAATGTCCTCTACTTTGCAAGTATTGAAGGTCGATTTGCAAGTAGATAATATTGTCCTTCAAGGCAATAATACACGAACTTTGATCATTACTGTTAGGGCTAGTTTTTTTTCCACGGCTATAACTTGGCAAGGTATCCAGTAGTCTTGTCCAGATTAAGAAAATTACAAGGACTTTTATTTATTTTAACCTCCCTTATTTTCTATGGAGAAGTCAAGAAAGAGAACAAATTCTTTGTTGAAAAGCACTGCATTTTTATTGAAATTCCTTTAAAGAAATGTTGAAGGAGGTTTGGTATGAAATTCCAAATATAGTTGAGTGATTGAAACGATTTTGAACTGTTGAAAGTCAATCCTTTTCAACTACAACTGCTTCTCCCATTGCTGAAATTACTGGTTCTTACTGTTTGGCCCTCAGTTTATACTTGAAAATTCATTTTTGAAGGAAAAGTAATTTTTCCTTACTTAAAATAGAAGGCGGTGATGGAAATTATGTAATTTTATTCGATATTTGCAGTTGCGGAAGGTGGTTTGTATTGAACCTAAATACTCGGAACAGCTGAAAAGCCTTGATGAAGCTGCCAAAACAGCTTCAGAACAAATCAATTTGTACAATTTCATCACCGTTTTCAATAATTGTGATTGTCTATTAAATGGTGTTTCCTTTTATTGGCAATAAGATGTCTCGATTAGCCTGGATGAGAAACAACCAAATAAGAAATAAAGTAATTGATAATTTTCTGTTCCGTTAATAAAAACCTCTGTTGCTTCTGGGCAAAAGCTCTATCATACCCGTAATTTTTCCCTCTCGGTATTCAATTAGTTTTCAAGGTGTTTGTCAATTAAAATTTGGCTGATAATGATGTATTCCTGGTGAAATTCTGGTGTTTGTAACAGCACCAATAGTTAGTAAACTTGTAATTTTTCTTGTAAATAACAAGTGTTTAATATCGCAATTGAGATATTTAAAGGAGTGACAAATGAAAGATTTCTCACACATTCTTTCTCTCACCCCAACTTTTTTCTCAAAAGATTTTTTTTTCGGTAGAATCGAAATGCGCACCTTTTCACTTCTTCTATTTTGTTTCTTTCTGTCCTTTTTGCAAGCTTATGCTTCTTTTCGCTTACAGTGTATCTTGTCAACCTGGGATGATGAACTTTGTGTCGCACTCCATGATAACCAAGTCTCCCTTTCTCACAATTGTACGTTTTGGACCTTTACTAAATCGCCATCAGGATACTCGGTTATAAACGCTGATGAAAATTATCTCTCGGCCTTCTATAACGCCACTGATTCGGTGAATATGCCTATTGTGAGAGTAGAGAGTACTCCTACGCTCTTAAACTTTACTTACTCGAAAGTCGATAGAGCGTACACAATTAGCTTTCCCATGTTGCCTGTTTTCGATATGGCTCAATTAACAACAGAACAGGTAATTATTCCAGGCCCATTTTATCTCTCCTCCAAGGATGGTGAATTGAGCCTGGTTAAGGAGAAAGGAGATACGGAATTGTTCAAAACTCTTTGCCCGATTTAATAAACACTGCAACTGGTTATTGCTTTCCTTCGCTATATTGCTTGATTTGCATGTTTACTACAGCATACCTTCTAGATTAAATATGAAACCATTATTCCCCTAGCACTGTAGTCTTTAATAATCTGGTTGTAAGATCTCTAGTCTCTCATTATGCCAAGTGATCAAGAATCCATTGGGTGCTTCTTTCACGTTATCACATTGATTGTCCTTGGATCCGGCAGCTGGTGATTTGGAATCGACTAATTTGTTGAAATGAGTATATTGAATTGTCTGTTTGGACAATTTTCATGCGTTTGTGAGATTGAGTTGAAGAGAAGTGATAGAGACAAAAAAATAAAGTGGCCACTTCATGGTGCATTAATTGGGGGCATAAAACATTTATTTTTCTTGGTAAAAATGGAGATAATCCCCACAAACTCTGCTCTTTCTAAAAACTTCTTCATAGATGATGTTTAAATCGTTGACTCTTTCTCTCCTGCTACTCTTTTGCTCTATCCAAGACGTAGAACCTTGCAAGGATCCTTCAATCCCTTGTCCACCCGAATATAAAGGCGTGGCGCAACTTCGTGTTCCCCGAAAAGTTAGACGAGGCGTTGGGGTCTATTGCGGAGGACCACGCTATTTAAGGTGTCCAGAAGACTACAAATGCAAGATCTTCAGAAATGACGGTAGCGTAGGAATTTGCTACTCAGAGAGGGATTCTTGGTGGGAGTCCGTAACGAACGAATAAACCTTTTCCCCCTTACTTTGTGAATGTGTCTTCTATGGACTTGCCAAACCACCTCATAGCAGATAGGCTGCACATAGTTCAAAGTCAAGGCGTATATACAGCATTACCAAATAAAGAAATGTTACTGTGGTTCAAAAAAAAGGCAAACAAAACATGGTGCCATCCTGACAAAATTCTCAGAAGGCTTAGTTAAAGCTGAGTCAACCACCTCACACCATAATCAATCTCCATTAACCGATCATAATTATTTACCACGCTCTTCTTTAACGATTCTACTAATGAATAACTTTATTATTGCCCTTGTCTTATTAACAACCCATCTTTGGGCGCAGAATTGTCGCTTTGGCGTCTTGCCTCGTCGTGACTGGCATTCTCTCTCTGACAAAGAACGACAAGTTTTTTTTGACGGCGTTAAAAGAACTCAAGTTCGTTCTAATAATGGCTACTCCTTTTATGACATCCTAGCTGCTGTCCATTGGGACTATGGTAACAGGGGGATTCATGGGTATGCTCAATTTCTTCCCTGGCACCGAGTCTTCGTTTCAACCTTGGAACGGGAAATCCAAAGACAAACCAACTCAAACATAACAATTCCTTATTGGAACTGGTCAAGAGGTGCATCAACACCTCTTACTGCGCCCATTTGGGGAACAAATTCCTCCACGCTTGGTCTTGCCGCTATAGGAAACAACTGCGTTACCTCTGGAGCCTTTGCCAATTACCGGGTAATTTATCCCCGACAGGATTGTTTGAGACGGAATTGGAACGGCAATACGCTCTACAACTATGGCATGATTTTAGCAATTATTGACGAGGAGGTCAGCTATGATTCGTTCAGACGACGGATTGAAACCTTGCCACACAACTTGGTGCATAGTTCGGTAGGAGGTCAAATGGGCGATTTTAGCAGTCCCAACGAGTAGGTCTTCTTAATCAAACACTAATTCTTGCCTAGCCCGTTATTTTACTTGCATCATGCATTTGTTGATTGGATATGGTATCGGTTCCAAATTAATTTCAACACTTTGCAAAGATACGATGGAAACTATCTCCAACGCGATGGTACAGTGAGACCAGCAGATCTTGGCGATACTTTGTACTATTTCAACAATGTTCGGGTTAGTGATACGCTCAACGTTACCAATCTTTGTTACTATTACGCCAGTCCAGTAACTGTTTCAGCGTCGAAATCAATAATTCCAAAGGAAGAACTTGCTGGTTTGGTAAGAAAGTTGGAAATGAAAAGTGATCGACCCTCTAACCTCTTTGACGTGCTCATCCCTGACCCCATTCCCGATAATTGGCTTGAACGTAACCACCTGAACAGGGCTGATATAAAAGAGATGGAGAGAAAGGTCAAAGAATCTGTTTTAAAAATTAACCAGAATTCCGTAAAATCTCTTCCAACCGACGCTTTATGGGAAGACGATGAGACTTTGTTACAAGTGTTGCAAGCGAAAAGGGGGAGTAACTTTACTGTTACAGTTGGAGCTCATAACTTTGACATTTCAATAACCAAAGAGCCAAGATTATCTGATTTTCGCCAGGAGGTTTATGACAAGTTGAGAGAATTAGCCAAAGAGTTTGAATAAATATCGCGCCCTCACACACGTGAGCACACGTGAATCTAAAAACAATATGGACATTGCCTCGTTAAGCTCCAAAGTGTTGGGATATTACCTGGTTTTTACGGGGTTAACGTTGAAGCTACCACAGATCCGACTTTTATGGCGCAACAAATCAGCAGAAGGAATATCATTTTCCTCGTATCTGCTGGAAACGCTAGCAACGATGATTGTCATTGGCTACAGCGTGCGTCATGCGTATGCGTTCAACACGTACGGCGAATCTTGGTTCATATTGGCGCAAAACTGGGTGATTATGATGTTGACCATCTATCTAAACCCCAGTGCGTCATCCATCCAACTCTGGGGGTTTGCTGCTGGTGCCTCTGCGCTGTTTGGCGTATTGCTGCATGAGAGTTTTCCTGAATGGGCCTTGGAGTTGTTGCAAATGTGGGCAGTACCTTTTTTCATTTCTAGCAAGTTTCCGCAGATTTGGAAAAACTATCAGTTGAAGACCACGGGCCAGTTGTCCGCCTATGTTGTCGTTAATAACTTCATCGGTACCAGCATCAGACTCTACACCACCTACATGGAGGTCGATAGTGCCGTGGTGTTTTACGGATATCTCACTAGTACCATCCTGAATGCCATCATAGGACTGCAAATGGTGGCGTATTACGGTAACAACAATGTAAAAGACAAAAAAGTAGAATAAAAAAATCCGTTTAACTTGTTGGTACACACAAAGCGGCGGCAGTCACAAATAGTTTAATAACCACCAGAAAAAGAGGGTGTCGTAATGCTCTACCGATTCTAATCGTCTCAAGCCGTGTCGTTCTCCGTGGTAGACCTGGACATGGTGCGGTTTGTTATGGTTCACCAACGCTTCCACCAGTCTTTGCGAGTGTAAAAA
The DNA here is from genome assembly GCA_004114325.1 of Zoophagus insidians. Lineage (NCBI taxonomy): Eukaryota > Fungi > Zoopagomycota > Zoopagomycetes > Zoopagales > Zoopagaceae > Zoophagus > Zoophagus insidians. Next base: position 21,881 of record QZWR01000183.1, on the reverse strand, counting down.
GTGCACGTTTTCATCCTGCAAGCCATGAATCACTAAAAGGCGAAAAGGACTGTGCATGGTCAACTCCTTTCTCTATAAATGAAAATACTCATTGGGGAATTTATCCGCTTGTTCTAGCACTGAGCTTAACCTGTATCCTTCTTCATTTTCCTCAGGTGATCCCAAATACCGTTCCGTGTAAGCCGTATCGTACAACTCCCAGGAAGTTACTGGTGCTCCTGCTATGGCAATCTTGAACGTCTCGGGATACTTTGCCAATCCCATCAGGGCCAAATATCCTCCTAAATCAGGTTATTTCTCAACAAACTTGATATAAAATGCACACCATAAGACCATCCAGTAATGGCAACTCTGGAAGTATCAATATCACCTTTCGTATTAGCCAACCAGTTCAGCGCAAAGAGTTGGTCCTTGAGCTCCACCTGTCCTAATCGACCGTAGATGTAAGACTCAAATCGATGGCCTCTGTTGCAAGATCCTCGACCGTCAACCTGAATAACAATAAAGCCAAGATGTGATGCAAGATGTAGGCGTAAATGACGAGAACCCTTATACTCCTTTGTTACAATCTATCCTTGTTTCTTAAGCATGTCGTCGTTTATATGGCATACCTGAGAAGTTGGACCTCCGTAGACATAAACCAGCGCTGGATATTGCCGTCCTCGAATGTAATCCTCGGGAAGGTAATAAAGCCCAAAAATCTTGATTCCTACTCAAATATATTGTCAAACAACTTGAAGTTTTACCGTCAGGGTTTACGCATTCAAAGTATTCAGGTACTGGTATGTACCAATCTCGATCTATGGTCATGATTTCTTTGACTCTGCCAGCTAATTCGATTCCAGGATTTTCCGCTTCATCAATGACAAATCTCACAACTTCACAAGTCATCCCTTTCTTGACGTTGCTCTGAACCACAACGCATAAATCATCCAAGGGTGAGAAATTCCAATTAACAACACTCCATTCAGGGAGGTTAAATTTCCAGATTTTTGAAGGAATATCTAATGGGCCATACCTCACGGCACAGAGCGAAGTTTCCAATGGACTTGACATCTTCGCCAAGAAGAACACGTATGGATAGGTTGGATGTACAGCGATTTGAGAGTTCAAGACGATAAAATCACCCGCAGTTAGAGCACGAGTACGAAATTGTAAGTTATAAGAGGCCACCAGATAAAGGTGACGAAAACCAGTCATTTCTGAAGCTATTATAAATCTGGTGCAATCAGAAGGAAAGGAAGGATCAGGCGGTAAAAAGTAGATAAAATCAGAAACCTTTTCTCCTTGGTAAGTTTTGTTGAGTAAAGTAGGAAAAGGCGTACATTTAACCAAGTAGTCGAGGTTTCTTCATATATAACCTCGATGGCGGCTTGTTTTGAGGCAGTGGTGTCATCCTCTCCAACAAAGAGTATCAAAGGAATGCGTACATAAGCAGTTCTTTGCTGCAGTCGATCCATTAACTGAGCCCAAACACTAACATTAGATTATTCATAAAGGCAACATTACTTGGGAGCATACTTTGAAGCGTCCGGTAACCAGCCAAAGCGAACAACGTACTCCATCCAAGGGAATCTTTCCTTCAAGGAATGGCCAGACATTAGACGTTTGCGGGTTATTCGTTTTATTCGTGAACCATTCCAAGAAAACTCCAACAAACGCAGCTCAGTAATAGCGTTCTTTTTCCCTGCTCGAGGATATTTTAAGCTATCCATGCCAGTGTCGTGGAAGTGAATCGTCTCCACCATGCTCTCATCCACCTCGGCGTAGAGGATTTTGAGGTTTTCTTCAAATTTCACCACTGCCACATCCAACGCATTAGTGTTGCGTTGTCCGTGCAATCCGCCCGAGGGAGCCCATACATATCCAGTAAAGCGATGAAATTCCTCTTGCATTACATATTCGGCCAATCCGTTGCTAATAGTGCAGCCAGGAGTGTCTCCCGACATCGTCAGTCTAGCCTCTAGCCCATCCAACGTAACCAACCAAATATCTCTATTTCGTACATAGGCTATCAAGTCATGGTGAAGGCCTCCAATAGTAGCGTTCTGATATGTCACCTCGTGCTGACTTGAATCCTTTGGCGGAAACACTCGGAAGGGTTGAAATACCTGTCCATCCATTGCAGCATTGGCAGAAGGAAAGATTGCCGTCCAAAGTTCTCCATAGTAAGTAAACAAAATTCTTTCATCTGTTACTTGGATATCCGTCACGCCTTTATGACCAACAGAGGATTTGTGTGCCTTGTTGCCGTTTGTAGGAGGAGACATATGCCTCTTTAACCAAGACAGTGACAAAGCAGGACGCCAATCGTATTTTTGCGCAAAGGACACCTTATCATCTTCTATTTCAGGTTGGGCCAATGGGATTAATAGGCTGGAGATGCGAGCGGCGTTGGGAGAATTAGCCGATAACGACGGACAAAGGACCGAATAGATCATGGTGACAGACTCGCCATGAGGATCTAGAGCGAGGAAGTAGAGAACCTTTGACGTGCAGGGATGGAAGAAGAAATCGCGTAAATTCGGTAAAGCTTGCTGTTGTTCCCGAAAGGTACGAACTCGTTGCTTGGTTTCTTCCCAAGTCCACAACATGGTCACCTGATAGAATGACACCACTTGCTCGCTGAATAAATCAATCGACTTTACTTGAGATTTCCATATTTGGAGAATTCCAAAAGTCATGGTGTCACCAACTTCTCTCTTTCTCTGCACAATTGTGTTTATTTGTCAAGTAAAGTGAGCATTATTAAGGGGGAGTGTGTGTGTGTTACTGTAATGTGTAAACAAGAAAAGGGGAGGAGAAGCAAGATAGTGAAAGAACTATTAATAAATAAATCTCCCCTTTTCTAGCCCCCTTTTTTTTGAAACCTTTTTCCACAAAATTCAACCCACTGGCGCTTATCGCAGTAACACGTACTACTAGATGAATCTTCTCTTAACGATTACCACACTTTTTTATTTAACGACTGTGACGTTGGCTTATGATCCCATGTGGATGTTATGTCTGGTCAACCGAGAACGAGCAAAACGTGGGATTCCTTCTTTGGGGTTCAGTGCGGCCTTGCATCGGGCCGCTGCTGTTCAGTCCCGCTTTCAAGCCAGAGTCAAGGCTATGAGTCATAAAGGCGATGGAGGATCGCTTTACTACGATCGCATCGAAAAAGCCGGCTACGATTGGTCCACGGCCTCGGAAAACGTCGCCTTTGCTTGCAGAACTGAAGCAACCTGCATGCAGCTTTGGATGAACTCCCCAGCTCACCGTGATAATATCCTAGGAAGACAGTTTACCCACTTTGGTAGCGCTGTTAGCTATTCCGCTGATCATACTCCTTTCTACACTCAGGACTTTGCTGGTGATGGTCGTAGGCACAGCTTTCCCGCCTGTCCCCGTCGTAGAAATTAAAGCTTCCAATAAATTCTTTCCAATATATCTGACATTTAATATTTACAATAATTGTGGTTCAAAAAAATGCCATTCTATATTTTACATCACCACTTTTCCTGACAGTCATCGCTTTGATGATTCAGCGATTTGCAGTATCGACATCCCGCTCCACACTCCTCACTACCATGTCCGGCTTCTCCGCAGTTGGCGCATCTCAGTGTGTGTCGGCCGCGTCCTTTTGGTCCTAAGGATGATCGCTTCCACACTCTTGAAGGTGTGGGGCTTTCTCGTTCCTTTGATTCTTCATCTGGAGTGGAGGAGGGAGCAGCTAATCCAAAACCAGGTGGAGGTTTAGAAAGATATGCTCTTGGCCCCATTGGATCTTTTCCAATAGGAGTTTGACGATTGGATTTGAACTCTTCCGCTGCCGCAGCCATCTTCAACAGCGATGCATCTTCTGTTCGAGATTCCAATAATGAAAAGATCCCAGGAGTGGATGACTTTTCATTGCCAACATCTAATCTGCCATGTTGCTGCTGTTGTTGCTGTAATGCAGGAGGTGGAGGAGTAGGACCAGGAATGCCCCAAATGTCTTTTACAACTCTTTGACTGTAATATTCTTGCTGCGGTGGATTCCAGATTTCCTTGACTGCAGAAGGAGGAGGAGGAGGAAGTTGAGGATCAACAGAAGAAAACGTCTTCTTATTCCATAAATCTTCAGAATTGGGATTTGCTATGGTCAAGTTGCTAGAGAGAAGATCATGAGGAGCAGGAATGTCCCATCGATTGTTTGGAGGCGGTACCATTTGTTTCGGCATCCAAAGGTTATGGTCGATCGAAGGAGTTGTGGGAGATATCACTCTAACTGGACTGAACACCTTTTCTGTGCTCAGTAGGTTTTCCAGCTCTTTTACGCGTAACTCTAGCCGGGTGATGTACACGCGTGCTTCTCCCAGTTGTCTCTCATGACGAACTTCCTGTTGTAGCAACTGTTCAACGCGCAACTCCTGTGACCGGATAATCTCTTCCATTGATCGTGACGTTTCTAAAAGATGACTGAAACGGTCTTGCAAGTTGATGCTGTTGGCACGCAAACTTAATAGTTGTTGCTGTAACATTTGCTTCTCTGACTCTAGGCACTGAATGTGTGAAGCCATCATCTGTGCCTCAGTGACCGTACTCTGGGGTAATGCTGAGGACATAGAGGAAGTATCAAATACAGGGTTAGACAGTGGAGATGTATGAACTGAGGAAGAGTATGACGGGACTTTAGATCGTTCTTCTGGTGCTGGTGCTTCGCTGCCATTATTACTGCTAGTAGGAGCAGCAGTAGTGCTTTCTACCTTGAAAATAGCAGTGGGTATTTCAGCCCAAATACCTAAATTCTGTTCAGGTTTTGCTAAAGTGGGCCAAGAAGGTTGTTGCTGCTGGGATTGTGGATGAGGTTGCGCAGGAGGAGGCTGTGTAGAAGTAGTAATAGAAGGAGGGGAGGAAGCAGAAGAAGGAGGAACCGAAGAAGGAGGAACAGAAGAGGGAGGAACAGAAGAAGGAGGAACAGAAGAAGGAGGAAGAGGAGGAGGAATAGAAGGAGTGGAATTGGGAAAAACAGGAGTGAGGAGTGGAGAGTCATTCTTGACTTTCTTCTTCTTCTTCTTCTTGTTCTTGGGCTTTTCATCCTGATGAACAAAATTCAGTAGTTGCTCGCTCTTAATAACTGCTGCTTCTGCTTCTAATGCTTTCCTTGCTTCTATGAGCAGGAGTTGTCCACACACCAAGCCCAGTTCATGACGCCCACAACGTAAACCTTCTCTATAAGCTTCCTCTAATTTGTATCGCTCATTTTCGAGCGTATTAGCACTCTCCCAGATTTCTTCCCGGTGCAGTCGAACAATTTCGTTTTCTCCAGCCTGACCTTCTCTCAACATTACATTCATCACAGAGTAGCATAGTTGAAACCACTCTTTTAATGGGATTACTTGGCACATTTCATGAACAATCTTTTGACGGTAACTGTTCTGTCCAGACTCTAAGCGTTTCATCATCTTTTTAAAGTCCTTTTGTGCAGTCTTTTCCAAACGACCGACGACATTTGGACGAGATTCCATTATGTAGGCCCTTCTCACTTGTTGCAAGTCATCTTCCAGCTGTGTCTGAGCAGCTGCAATCAAATCAGTCACAGATAGGATGTTTCGTTGAAATATAAGCGAAAATTTTTCCGTGATTTCCTTGATTACTTCCTGCAATGCTTTGATCTCCTTTGACGATTCGGCTGCCTCTTTGGAACAATTGATATAATCATTACTGAGATTATAGACTGAAGAAGCAATGTTGGTTAATATATCCAGTTTGGGCTTGAACAATGATCTCAAAAACTGCTTAGACACATCATCTTGAAGCTTTAAGAATGCCTCAAAGGCTGCGTCCAAACCTTTGATTTCTTGCTGCTTTTTCTTACGTGCTGCTTCAGCAATAGGCGCCCAGTATTCCTGGAATGATGACACAGATTCTCCTTGACTACGCATGAATTCGGCCAAAATGGTCTGTCCAGCATCTCGCGTAAAATTTTGCATTCGTTTGGCCTCCAATTGGCGAAACTGCTTAAGCCAAGACTTTGAACTTTGCCAAATAACCTGCAGTGAATTACGCAAATTGTTGAAATCTTGAGCTTTTTTGCTTTTCATTTCATCCTTGAAGCGAAAAATCTCCACTTCTAGCTGCGAAGGACTAAAGTCTTGACTAGATCGATGCTGACAAATACTACCATCTTCGTTTATCAATGTTCTTAAGAATAGCGCCTTCAACTTGCCTACCTCTGAAAGCGCCAAGGTAAAACCATTCCTATCCGGTTCTAAAGCACTCAACAGCGTAGACATATCTGTAGAGATGCTTTTGTCGTCAGGAGAGGAGGAAGTGGATTTGGAGGAAGAGGTAGAAGAGGTAGAAGAAGAGGGACCGTTAGAGGATGCATTAAAAGTAGTAAGGGGTGGATCCTTATTTGAAGAGGGATTAAGTAAAAGTCGTCGATAAGGCTTAACCAGGGCAAAGTTACAACAAAGCTGGTCAATCCAAATTTGCAGAGCTTCCAAGGCACCATCGAGCAAGGATTTATCAGAACTTGACCCCTTTTCTTCAAATTCAGCTTGAAGTTGTATAAACTCCCCAAGAACAACTTGGAGCGGTGATTTCATCTCGGGCAACTCCTCACAAAGTTCTAACCAGTGACCGGCTTTTCCTTCGCTGCTTGAGGGATTTTGCTGCATTTCTTTCTTGTAGACATGCTGAGCCCATTCCCTGCAGTAAAAAGGACTAGCGGGGAAATCGCACTGTCGAAGTTGTGCTAATCTCTTGGAGATGCTTACATTGTCGATTTTTAGGTTGGTCACCGGCGAGTGAGACGACTTGATCAACGAACAGAGGTCATCCAAGAAGGCGCTGAAACGACGCGGATCGGTAGATAGTTCTGGCATTTGGAAGGTGTGGATGTGTTCTTAACTGCACGAACGAGTGATTGAGCGAGAGAGAGAAAGAGAGCGTTTAGTCAAGTGAAATAATTCCTGGTCATTGTTTATCATTTTTTTACTACTGGCAAAAAAAAATCAGCACCATCAACAGGCCATGTGACCAAATGCCTGGAATGTGACAAGAAAAGGATAAATATTTATTTCTTTTTTAAATTGATTTCTTCCAATTCTTCCTGTTGGTAGAATCCGCAAACTTTGCTTGGATATTTGCCGGCTTCGTTATTGAAGCGCGGGGCGATTGGCTCCAGTACTTCATCCGATGCGATATGCAGGAAAAAGGTCGAGGAAATGCGCCACATTGGCCTTCCTCGAGCTTGTTGTCTTTCCATGGCCTTTAAAGTCGCTTCGTTGACGACTACTTCGTGAAATCCAGCCTGTACTTCACCTCCAGTCAACCATTCCAACTCTTTTCCAGCTTGAACTAATAAACAACCATCAGGAACCTTTACGGGCATTCTTTCTCCAGTATTACGTGGCCATATGTGCAATCCAGGGAAGCGAGACTTTCCGTGGATGGTTAACAAGTTAAAGTCGTAGTGGAATCCTGCCAGTACTCGGTTAAGTTGACCATACTTTTCCAAGTTGGAAGCTGTAGGAGCCAACAAGTGAGGTCCAAGCTGGGTTTTCTTCGCAATGGCATCACGAGGAAGTCCAAAGCCAAGTGCGGTCATTTCCGCGATGTTTACCACTGCACGATGCATCTGGACTCCCCAGCTGTTCATGACCTTTGGCCATTGAGGAAAAGCTTCGGGAATGACTTGAGGAGCATTCAGATCGGGGAATTGCGATTGGGCAGGACGATCGCCATATCGCCAAAAGAAACGCCATTTAGGATCAGGACCATCGATGGGAAGAGGACGTTGATCATTATCAAGCCCAGCAATAACCTGCTGACAACGTTCATCAGCATTGCATTTAGGTTCCTCCTGAAGTTCGGGAGTGGGGCCTACTTGGAAATGCAGCTCAGGACGGATATCCTTCATGAGAACCTCGGTGGGCTGAGCAAAGTAATCTTCGACCAGATTTAAAAAGGTGTCATTATCCTGTTCAGTAACTCGCGAGTCCTTGACCACCAGAGCGCCATACACCTTGAACGCCTCTGCAGCCTTTTTACATTCAGCCAAGGCCTCGGGAGATTCGGGGTTTTGAAGGAAAAGATCGAGATCGATAACAGGGAGATCAGAAATAGCCATCAGAAACTAATGAATGCTTGAGTTAGAAGGAAAGAAATAAAAGTCATTTTTATAGCAAAAGAGCAAACAATTATTAACATGAGGTGGCATTGAAGGCCTTTGTAAATGGGGCAGGGTTCCAGTCTTTGCTTCATTTTCTCACGCTAATTAACAACAATAACATCATTTAAAGTATTGCACATACTCTCCACAATGCACTTATGAATGTGTAGTTGTAAGTGAGGGCGAAGCAGTTAATTATGGAATATTCCACCTTCTACAAAACACTCTCTTATTGAACAAAAAGTATTTATCAATAAAAACCTTGTCATGGAAATCCCTTCCCACAACCAACCAATTTCACAAAAAGCAGTTGGACCAAAACAAAATATACCTCTAGATGTCGCTGCCACAACCACCACCACGACCTCAGCCGCTATAAATCCCGACTCGAAAGATGATAGAAGGAGAGATACAGATACCGAGTCCAGTACAGATGGAGAAATGGACGAATTCCTGAACAAACACAAGCATGTAAAGAAAACAGTCGACTATGTTAAAGACCACGAGCCACAAATCATAGGCTTTGTTGCGGGTGCCAGTGCTTCGGTCGCCGTGGGAGCTGCTACAACCTTGGCCACTGGCGGTAACATCGTTTTGGGTTCCGTGGTAGCAGGGACCACAGGCAATATTGTAACGGTTGAAGTAACCGAGGCGATGAAGGCACACAAGGAAGGAAGGAAAAAGCATCTGCCAAAGACTAAAAAAGAAGCTTGGGAAAAGACAAAAAAGCATGCTAAAATGGACGCTCTTCCCGCTTTAGGCGGAGCGATAGGTGGAGGTGTTGCTGGAGCTTTGAGCGCTCCTTTGACTTCACTGGTTGCTGGAGAAATCATCAAAGCCGAGAGTGGAGGCGCTGTTTCTTGGGCTGCGCAGAGAGTAGCCGCGACTGGACTTCAATTTAGCGCTGATACTACTACACAAACCTCCATGAAACACCTAATCATTCCTGGTGTCAATCATCTTGCGAAGAGAACTGCTGCTATTGCCATTGCCTCCGCCATCGTCCTGCCTGGCTTAACCCTGGCTGAACATGAAGCATTCCAAGCGCACACTAAAGCAGAGACTCTACCTATCGTACAAACTGGAAAATACCTATCGTTGACTCTGCGAGATTGTCGTACTGGCGAGGTAATTGATGATTTACCCGTGCAGCTCTTGGTACAAACCCCGTCAAACGATTGGAATTTGTTGGGATATCTCACCACCAGCCCTAACAACGGCAACAACAAAAAGGATTTCAAGGATGACTTTGATACTGATTCCGATTCTGAGACAGATTCAGATGGTGATGTGCAAAAAGAACTGCCCTTGACACCAGAGCTGTACAAATGTCGCGTGTTTACGCAGCTCTTGGATAGGAAAGAAAAGTGGTTCTATCCCGTTGTAGATGTGGTCTTTAGCTTTACTAATACCTCCAAGAACCGGTTAAACATCTTAATCCTAATGACACCCAGGTCTTACACTATTTGTTTTAATAACAAGGCTTAATTCTTTATGAATATTCTTTTTGTGTGAGTAAAAAGTTAAATAACGGCAAAGGTGGGACAATCAGAATTATTTCCCCACCAATCAATCTCCAAGTCTTGCTGCCTTAGCAAAAAGACGAATAATCCAAGTAATGCAACTCCTAGGTCAAGTCCTGCAGAAAGGACATAACCGTAGTTTTGCCACCAAGAACTTTGTTTCCTCGCCAGATAATTACAGCCCAAATAACCCAGGATGAACCAGGAAGTATACATGACGGGTTGAGCAGGCGGCATGAAAGCCGTAGATCCCAACAATACGGGGATATGCACTCGCGTCCAAAGCGAATTGGGATACTTTTTTGCCAATAACCAGAACGGAACTGGGGCTAAAAACCCCAACAGAAAAAAATACACCAATGGATGATAAATAGAGCCTGGGCCAAACATATTCTTGGGGCCAATCACACCCCATATCACACTGGCCGCGTAAAACACATTGATAGAAGCACAGCCCCATTCCTTTTCTTCTGGTTTACAGAGATTGGGGATCAAAGCAAACAACATATTAGCCGTTAGCAAGTTTACCGTTCCTGCCAGCACTGTACCAAATACTTGAGCAACAAACATATGTTTAGGCGGGATTTTCATGTAATGTCCCAGCTTAAGATCCGAGATAAAATTCAATGCTTGAAGCATGCTGATAAAGCCATAAGTCTTGAATGTCACATTGGCAATGGGTCTTCCTGGTAACAAATAACCAATGATAAATTCGGTGATTATGTTTAATCCTGGTGCCTGGTTGGTAATTGCGGCCATTATACCAACAGGAAAGACAAATATCACCGCTAATAGCACTGCCAATAACAATGCCCACCTATTTGCATGTGTGTTAAAATCCTGGAGCAAAGAAGTGAATACCAGGGAAGTCGAATGGTGTAATGGTCACAAATGTATATTCCAATGGCTAGGTTAACAAGAAATATCGCCCAGTACCAACTCATAGGAACTCCTTCATAATGGCTCATTAACTTAAGGTGAATATCCGTTTTTGGTAGTGAGGGATGAAAGATCTGATCCCAGATATCTTGGCCATGATGCAATAGCGTATGAGTTACGACGGTGGAAAGGGCCGCAAAGCCAATCCCATAAGACATGGCAAAAAAGTACGACAAGCGCAAGGGACCCATGATTTCATAGGCTGTTTGATTAATAGACTCTGATTGTCTATCCAAAAGCGTCATTGGGTTGTAGTGACTTCCATTCACGGTAAAAAGTTGAGAACTATAAACGGGAAATGTTTGAGCTGACCAAGTATTTGACCAATAACCCAACGGCACCAGGACCCAGGTCATTAGCATAAACCCAATAAACACATTAACCTATAATTCTTCCAAACATGAATCGATTAGTATAAATTTAAGGATTACTTGAGCAGAAAATGGCGTTAGAAATGGTGAACCCAAATAAGCTACAATCTAAACGCTTGAAGAAGTTATCATGATTGGGCAGAGAGAAGAAAAATACCGTATTCCAGTCCAGAGAAATGGCGAGAAAGCCCAAACCTCTAGAACCACTGCCTATTATATTCCAAATGCGAGAGTTGGGTGCGATCAAACAAAGCAAAGATATGCAAGAAAGCGAAGTCCAAAAGTATTCTGGCAAGAGGTGATAAGAAAAGGAAGAGATTGAAACTATGGTAAGGAATTGTAACCGGGTAAACCTCCAACTAGATCCTGCAGCTCCTGCATCTGCTTCTTCATCCTTATAATCATCATGCAAGGAACGAAACAATGTGATGTTTGCCATGTTTCCTGGCCATATCATAGCAGCAGGTTCGACCAAAACCCGTCGAACCAATCCAGCCAATCCATATCCGATGTTTTGAGTGGACATTATCAACAAGAAGGAACCCCAAAAGCCCATGTTATAGCCATAAAATATGCGTTGGATGGCAATAATGTCGATCGCGTAGGCAGTTCCCGAGGCAGCATTGGCACAGACACAAATCAGAATATGTTCCTTGATGTTGAAGGGGCCAGGGTTAAGACAAAATTCCCAATAGCCAAAGCTGATATTTCTTTCAGGAAGAACATGAGCCAAAAACTTGCCAAGCGGAAAGGAAAGAAGCTGTATGACCAAGATTCCAATGGAAAGGGGTGTATTCCGAAACGAGAAGAATTGATTGATAAAAGCTACCACAACGGTGAAGAGGATGCTTAATATCCAAAATCGAAATGTCAAAGTTGGCAATAATGGATTATCAGTTAGTGGAACAGTTGCTTCTACCAATTTCAGGGATTCTTCCACAAACGGCGACTCATGCTTCACAGCAGAGGAAGAGGAAAAGTCTTGCAGTTCGATTTCCTCTGCGCCAGGAACTTCGGCATAACTAGTGAGGGAAAAACTTTAAAATTTACGGGTTGATTACTTGTAAGAAGCCATAACAGTCGTATTATTGTTCAAATATGAAAATATGAAATAACGTGTTTAATCACTAATTCACTGAAAATTAGCTGTTTCGTAGCTTTGCCAGTCTTTCAGCTAAATCTTCTGATTCTGTCGCTACAGCTTCTGGGGCTCCTGGGATTTTGTTACCAGGGATCACCGAGCCCAACTGCTGCCCCAGTTCTAGGTTGGCTTCGTCGGCGACTTTTTGCATTAACAGGTCAATCTCATTCTGTGGTGTTGATAAGACTGAGGACTCATTCATGGTAGCACCTATCATTTCTGACTGAGCATCCAAGCTTTGGAACTGGGTTTCAAATCTATCCATCACCAGGGATATCTACAAATGTCAAAACACGCAAGATTACAAGATTACTTGATCTAAATTCATCGATTCCAATGCTCTATCCATGCCTTTAACAACATTTACCATGCCATTAGTGACCTTTAAATGTTAAATCAGTTATTAGAATAAGAAAAAACTACTTTTCGCATAGTCACTGCTGTTTGGATCCGACTAGCTGCGGCATCTACCCTGGAGGCCAGACGTAAGAGATATAGGGATTCGTTTTTCTTACGAATCACATTACTGGCAAATATCCTGGCGCCTTCGGTATTACCCTGTTGCATGGCCTGCTCTATAGGATAAGTTTAAGAAGATCAACTTGCTTTCTTCAATTTGGAGCGTTCAGTCTGCTCTTCCTTGGAACATTTCTTGGACTGTCTTTCCAATGTCTTTACGGTAAACTGGAGGGAGATGTCTCTTCTGCAGCAAGCAAGAAATGGCTCACCTTGAGTTGAAATAAAGCTTCTGCGTGCAACAATTAGAAAGAGCATTGGAAGGAGATGATACTTTCCATAATATGTTCAAGTCAGCTGACTCTGCTACAGTTCCTTCACCGATTGAAATATATGCGTATATTTATTACTATTAATCCTGGGTTAAGCTATGTGCGTTTTGTTCTTGCTTGATCCGTGCTTCCAGCTTCTCAAACTCTTGTAATCCAACCTGCTCAGAAGGCTCTTCGTACTCCTCCACTCCCATCACTTCGGGAACATAGTGCATCAACATGTTTTCAATGCCATTGCGAAGCGTGGTGACGCTGCTGGAGCAAGTTCTACAAGCACCTCGGAGCCTGAGCTTTACAATGCCATCCACAAAATCGATATATTGTAAATCTCCTCCATCTCTTTGAATCACTGGTCGGATTCTCGTTTCTATTAATTCCTTGATCATTTGCACTGGTTCGGAATCAGTTTCGAGTATAGTAGTATCGGAAGGAACTTCCAATTCGGAAAGGACTATTGGCTCGCCTGATGAATAAAACTCGGTGATTGCTGAATAAATGTCTGGTTTCAAGATGGGCCAGTTGAAAGAAGAATCCTTGGTCACAGTTATAAAATCCGGTCCTAGGAATACATGCTGAACCCCGTCTACTTGGAAAAGCCTTTTGGCTAGTGGTGAAGCCAAAGCTTCTCGAGCATTTATGAACTCTAGCGTGGATATTGGAGGAGATGGACCTCCTTTTACCGAGGCATTTTCTGAAGGATTTTCCAACACTGAACGACCGGGATAAAACTTGAGAGCATCATCATTGGGCGTATCTTCGGTTTGAATGAACAATGTACGCAAAATTTTAAAACGATCAACTAATCGCCGGGTTGTGATGATGGACGACGGAGAAATCAACTTGTTCAAGCGTAACATGAAAATCGTCATTACTCACGTTTTCTCCTAATACTCTGATATCTCTTTCTCCTCCCGATGGATAAACCCAACGTTCCCGTGGAAGTTCGCAAATACGCCGAAGAAGATCCCGAGCCTTCTTTATTTCTAACCAGCCGTGACAAACCAAACTCTTTTGAACGACATGTCCAGCATTTCATGGGAAAGTTGAAGCCGCCCAGTTTTCTCGCTGCGGTGTTTCCTCCTCCTCCCATGCTGCCCTCGCTGCAGAAAACCTTCATGTCCTTTAAACCTAATGAGTCTGTATATGCGGCAGGAAATGTAAATACCCATGTGCAGGAAGGAGGAACCATGTATTTTCAAGTTCCCGGGGAAGGAGCCGTGGAACTTTCCACCTGCAAGTAATCCCTTCTTAGTTAGAAGCTTGACCTAATCTCTCTTTGCTTAGAGGTAACAAAAAGGCGCTACTTATAGGAATAAATTATAAAAACTCCAAAAGTCCTCTTTCTGGATGCATCAGCGATGTTCAAAATATTCGAAAACTCATACAGAAATTCTATGGTTTTACTGATAGTAACATCGTTCAGTTGACGGATGATTCCAAGGATCCTAATTACTATCCTACCAAGGAAAACATCTTCAACTCCGTTCGTTGGTTAGTGGATGGTTCCAAGCCAGGAGACAGTTTGTTCTTTCATTTCAGTGGTCATGGTGGTATTAGCGCACATCAAGGTTTGTTCCCTCTTTGCCCTAGCCCTAATCCTGCGGTGGTAGATAAAGCAGATTTTAGTGGAAAAGATGAAACCATATTTCCTGTGGATTATACTACTGAAGGAATTATTACTGATGTGGTATGTTTATTGATTAATTGCTTTAATTATTGTGTGATAGGAACTGCATCATTTAATGGTTTATACTTTGCCCACGGGTGTTCGTCTTACCGCCATCTTTGATTGTTGTCACAGTGGAACGGTGCTGGATCTTCCTTACATTTATAAGTGTACTGGAGATATTGAGGTTCACACCGATGCTGATCACCACGAAGCGGCAAAGAAACTCTTTGAAGCTGGTGCCGAATTCCAAAAAGGTGGTTTTCTCTCTAAAGTCAATTAATCTGGGGAGGTAGGAGATAAAGAGGATGGGTTTGCCATGATGAAAGCGAGCATGGAAGTGTTCAAAGCTCACGCAAAGGACGATTTGATTCGCAAAAAGTGGACACAAGACCACACCACACTAGCAGATGTTGTTCAATTTGCCGGTTGCAAAGATGACCAGACTTCCGCCGATGTTCGCAAACACGTCGGCGATACGGTGATTGCTAGCGGAGCCATGAGCTATGCACTGATTCAGATCCTGGAGAAGAATCCTCATCCGCAATACAAAGATCTGCTCTACCAGCTACGCGATATTTTGGGACAGAAAAAGTACATACAGGTTCCTCAGCTGTGCACGGGCCGACCAATGGATCTGACTCAGGAGTTTTCCATGTGACCTCCTAAACACAAAATATACATGCTCGAGTTTGACCGTAATAACTATAGACCATGGCTATTGCCTCGTGTTTTACTCTTCTCCACTCTCTCGGTAAATCCCAACACTGGGCTTGACGAACAGGAAGCTCAAAAGCGGCTTGTGCGTTACGGCCCCAATTCCCTGCCCAACTCTTCTCCCTCTCTTCGATCCACGCTGAGTTCCCACGAGCTTCTGGGAACAAGTACTGCCTCTTACCTGCTCGTATTAATCCTATATGCGCTAAATGGCGTAAACTATATTCTCTTGATTTCACTTGTCGCGATCTTGATCTTTTCCAGGGCTTACTTTCGGTATGGAGCCAGGTCAAGGGAGAATCTAACCTTGCAAGATCCTCCACCTGATGTTTTGGTTCGACGAGACGGACAAGATCTGTTAATCCCAGCGGATAGAATAGTACCAGGCGACATATTTTATCTTTGTCCATATCAGCGAGTTCCTTGTGATGCAGCTGTGCTGATATCACACGGACTTGTAGTGGATGAACAATTAATTACTGGTCGTTTAAACTTTGCCGAAAAGATAGCCTTGACAATTGCTACGGTTTTGGATCCTGTTGAGAATATTCGTCCTCCTCATGTCGCTCCCTTTGTAGTTGAACGAGGTGAATCCTCAAACAAACAAACCACTGAAAATGAAGAATTGAACCGAAGAGTTCCTTCTACTTATGTATGTGCTGGTTCCTTGACCATCCAAGGCACCGCTATGTGTCTGGCTACGCAAACCGGCCTCAACTGTCTGCTCAATGATGAATGGGCCTTTAAACTTCCACAAGAAACTAGAACTCCTTTACAAAAAAAGCTGAGACAATTTCTTCGTTTTTGGAATACCGGTTTGTTATGCTTTTGTCTCTTGTTGGGGTGCTTTACCTCTTGGTCCGCTTCCTTGCTACTTTTCTTGGTATTGAATTTCAAAGACGCCAATGATGTTCTAAAAACCATTTTAACCGTATTATTTTTAGCCATAATTGTTAATATTTTTAGAGTGGTGTGGATTTATTACGACAAGAAGGCATTTACATCCGGAGATTAAGGGCATTAGAGTTATTGGCTGATGTCTCCACCGTAGGTAAGCCATTTCTCCTATTTGCAACTAACTATTTCTAGTGACTACTGGAAGTGCAGCTGTTGCTTTGGACGCCTATAACTTGGAAGCTGCCATGGTCATCAACATGGATCAAAAATGCAAAATGCAACGGTGTATCTCGGTAGGTCCCAAAGATGTGGTAGGAAGTAAAGTACAACTTGAACAACTCTTGATCCCAGCAGTTTTATCCTGTGATCCTTCCTTCCAGTTTACTCAATCACTCGAAACTTACGATTCTCACGAATATCACATCTTGCAATATGCCTCTTCATCTCAACCAACTCTGCTTACTGAGCTCAATGAAACTTATCCAGCTTTAGTTGGAGAAGCGCGTTTCAACTCCAGCACAAAATTATCATCTCGTGCTTGGAGGGCTTCTCCAAATGCAGGACCGGTATTGGTAGCAGTCAAGGGAGCACCGGAAGTAGTGTTGGACCGTTGTACACGTATTTGTATCCCTTCTCTTGGGGAATCTGTTGACTCTGCTCGAGACATTGTGGAAATTACCCCTGATGTCCGACGTCTAGTCGATGAATACATCTCTAGCTGGGCGAGAGAGGGTTATCAAGTATTTGCCTTTGCTTACACCATGGTTGGAGCTCCAGACGAAATGGCCGAAGCAATGGACAAGCTGATATTTGCGGGTTGCTTTGTCTTTTCCAAAGTGGTGCTTCCTTATGCGCGATATTTTGCGGAAGAGTTACAATCAGCACAGGTTAAAGTTATCCTATCATCAGGTTAGTTTCGCTAAATAATTAACCCTGTCCCTTAGGTGATCATCAATTGACTGCTCAACATATTGGGGAAGTAATTTCTGCTGACCAAACCTATTATCGATGTACGCCAGACTTTAAATATCAGTTAGTAAAATCACTGAAGTCTCAGGGTGCTGAAACAGTAATGTTTCTGGGCGATCCTGGCCATGACATTTCTGCTTTATATTTCGCCGATATTGGGATTGTATGGCGACACACGGGAAGATGCATTGATATTGCTTGTGAATCCGCTTCGGTGTTTTTTTATGCCAGAAATGATGGTTTGGGCGATGTTTGTTACTTCATCTGTGAAGGAAGGCAAATATTACGAAACCTTCAAGTTGGATTAAGCGTATTCTTTGCTGGAAAGTTATTATTAGCCGCGGTTTTGGTATACGCTTCTCATGATCCCAACACACTTTACCTACATGTGCTCTATGGTGAATTTCTGGTGGTTTGGGCAGCTCAAACGCTTTTTACTAATCAAGACCGTCACATCATTGGATTTGTCGAACCATTCAAAATCCCCTTTAAAGCAGCGAGTATTTGGAAGATTTTTAGTAGGGATATTTTGATCAATGCTGCTACGATTTTGGCAAACCTCGCCATTAATCGTAACCATCATCAGTTTTTGGCCCTGCAGTGTGCTCTGGGAGCCACACTGATTCACCGGTTAAGGTACAAGTGGAATCGCGCCTGGGCTCTTTGGTGCTTGCTATTGTTGGTTTATCTGGTGGCATTTGCTGGCTTGGAGAATCATTGGGAGGAGGATTTGGGGTATGTAGTGCTTAGCAATTTGAGCATTATTGCCATTTCTTGGTTTGCTCATACGTTGTTTCAAGAGGATGAAGCCAATAATAACAATACCAATCCAGGATATATGTAATAGTAGAACCAAGAAGCACAATATAATAAGAAGTAGTAGTAAAGAATACTGATGTTATATTTTACGATTTCTACACCATCATCCACGTCCATCACGCAAGAGTGTAATCAATAGGGTTTCGAACCATTCTGAGGCGCGTTCGTTCCTCCTCCGGGATAACCTGCAGGCATTATTGGTCGACCATACATTTCATATTGTTGGTTACTTTGATAAGGGGCTCCAACGGGTCGTTGCATGTTGGTGTAAGCGTTCAAATCGGCTCCAGCAGCTCTTCTAGCAGCGATCGAATCTAAATACGCCTTTTCGGCTCTCTTTTGTCGGATGTACTGGAAACAACAGCTGAAACAACAACACATCACTATGGCTCCAAAAGCAATGGGCAACCATGGATTGCTTATTAAATACGTTCCAAGTCCGTTAACTAAAAGGGGTGATTTAGCATCAGTTGGGGAGAAGACTTACATATC
Organism: Zoophagus insidians; assembly: GCA_004114325.1. Classification (NCBI taxonomy): domain Eukaryota; kingdom Fungi; phylum Zoopagomycota; class Zoopagomycetes; order Zoopagales; family Zoopagaceae; genus Zoophagus; species Zoophagus insidians. The sequence goes on along the minus strand of QZWR01000183.1, from coordinate 3,416 downwards.
GAATCACCCTCGCATGTTCCAGCCTTACAAAAGCCTCCATTGCCACACTCTGTACCATCAACAAATACTCCTGACAACATATAGCAAGTTTCTGACTTATCCTGACAGGTGATAAAACAGGTGCCACCGACCTTGGAAGGAGGACACGCTTTGGTAAAGTTGATCATTGCGTTGACTCGGGTAAGACATTGTTTGGTACGACTAGTGCAAAACCCACTTGCACATTTCAGCTCCGAATCCTGACTGCTGCACTTGGTTCCGTCCTTTACGTAGGAATCGGGTGGGCAGTCAGGTGAAACTCCGTTGCATATTTCTGGAATGTCACAAATTGACGAAGAAGTTCTGCAAGTAGTGTTCGCTGCCTTGAGCTGGCAATTTTCACAGCAAAGGTCATTCTTATCACTACAAGGGTTAGCCATAAGCGTGGAGACTTACTCGCATTTGGCAGCACCCTTTAATTTGCAAGTAGTAGCATCGCAACAAGTATCGTTGGCACACTCTTCCGGAGTTCCACAGTCACATTCTTCTCCCTTCTCCTTCAGTCCATTTCCACACATTGCAATGCTCATGACTGGAATTTTACCCGGGGATCCTATTAAAAGAACAATCAACATCTAGGATCAACTATAACGTACGTGCAAGACAAGTTCCCAAAGCGGGGTAATTTGCACAAATATCACGAATGGAACAGGGGGAAAAGTCTCCAGTTTTTACATCCGCTGTTGGATTCATCAAATACATCTGATTGCAATCACAATTATCATCGCAAGGGCAGCAACCACAATTGCCCCTACAGGGACAGAAATCAGAAGTACAATCATGCTGAGCTCCTGTTAAAATCATTTAATGATGTTAATGATTCATGAAATATACCAAATCCATGCCCAATTTCATGTGCAATTACTTTCCAGGTGTCCTTGACGATAGAGCTAACTCCTGTTCCGCTAACATAATCAGTACCACCTCCAGAGTCTATCATCATGTTTAAATGCACATTCCAAATTAAAGTTACCTGAGGGTTGGGCCGTAGCGGTATACTGACAAAGAGATTTCAACCAGGCCACTCCAATTTTTGGCCCAGTACCGCATTTAGTGACCAAATGCCAAAGTCCAGCTCCATCATTTCCTTTTGTACCTCGCCATCTACTGAAATCGCTCAAGCGCTGATTAATAGTATATTGGTCTGAGCAGCCACGATTCCAAACAGAATCAGCTGGCGATGGACAAACGGTTTGTCTAATATCGATAAGAATCACTCCAAGTTGGACATTAAAAGTTCGCTCATAAACCGCAGAGGCAGAATTCCAATCCTGTAAGATTTGCTTTCGTGCAGCATCTTGTGAGTTATAATTTCCAACATAGGTGCAATCAGCCGCAACTCCCTAAACAATGTGTCAAATTTTTAAATGCCCGACTAATACTCACCATATAAATAATCATTTTGTTTGCAGGACAACCAATTGGTACGCTAGCACGACGACTTAATCTAACTTTGCTGAGCAAGGGGGAGTTCGGATCTTCAAAGACATTTGTTATTGGCGCTGGGTTAAGTATCTTGCCAGCGCCTCCACACCTTCCGCTCTGAAGTTGAAGCTTCATAGTTTTCCAGATTTGTCGCTTGGGATCAAACACTTTCTTATCAGCATCACGATATATCACCAAGCGAGAAGAGCGTTCAGAAAAGTCTCGCGCGGAGGGGTTAGGCAAGACAGGATCGTCTGGACGCTTGACCACGTCAAAGTGATCATCATATTTAACGTGGAAAAGTTCATCATTAATAGTAAAGGCACCTTCAAATACTAGCCGCTCTGGGTTCTTGTGGGAAGGCTCACCGATGTCATGATGAACAATAACACGAGCCCATCCCAAGACGCCAGGATGATGTTCAAAATCATGATCTTCTTCTTCAACCCCGTCAGGCAGAGTCTCCAAAAGCTGTTTCTTATCCTTTTCAAAACGCTGCTGGGAATGCGAGTCCATCATTACTACACCGCGGTAAAGCCAATTATCCTGACTTTTCAAATCGCGCGTTGCTTGAAAAGTCGTGTTATCACTACCAGATGCCAAATCATGATAAATAACTTTAGCTTGAGGATGCAAAAGTGCCCAATTGGGACGTAGATGTAAGTGAAAAGATTGATTGAAGGCCATAAAAGATAGTCGAAAATGATCAGAGTGATGAAGAAGAGGAGAATCCATATGGGCTTGTTTTCTCCCCTCAGAGAGGTCTGGCGTGGTGAGGCGAGGAAGTAGGGTAACCTTGGGCGATGAGACGAAGGAGAAGTGTATCAATGGACCATCATGCTCCGAAGTGGAAAAAGCTTCACACGGATGAGATTGTTGGGAATTTTCACTTACCATTCAGGACAGTCAGGAAGACTGTAAAGGCCAGAAGTAGCCGGAGCATAATGATAAACCTTCTAAGTCAATAACAAAACTTTAAGACCGAGACAATTATGACCAGAGAGATGGGCGTCGTGTTTGGTAGTGGAGGAATATGAAAGAAGAATTAATTACAGCAAAAAAAATTCACGGTTCCTTCATATTTATTTATTTAGGATAAAATTGATTGGCATAAATGGCAGTCAGAATCCTGTTCTCCATTTATCAGAGAATAACCTATTTGGAAGAGGCTGCAGCAGCAGCGGCCAAACTCATATTTCTCGAGTTAAAAAAGGTATATGATAAGGTAATCGTTTCTACGTCCTGTAACAACGGATCTTCCACAATCTCTGGATCCAGGAAGAAGAACACTGGCATGTCGACCTCTTCTCCTTTTCTCAGTAGTTGTTCTTCAAAGCAGAAACATTGGATCTTGTTGAAGTATGCCCCCGCTTTTCCTGGAGTAACATTATATGTGCTTACTCCTACAACATCTTGATCACCGTTATTCTTTGCTGTGTAAAAAGCTAAAACTGTTTCTCCTGGAATTACTGTTACTTCCTTCTGTACTGGTTTGAACGACCAGGGCAATGCTGCTGAGACGTCCGAGTTGAAGTGGACCTTGAAGAGCTTCGTCTTGTTGCTGGGTTTTAAATCGGCATGTGATTTAAAAGCATTTGGATTGGAACTACTTACGCCGGGTGTTCCTCCAAACCCTGTGGCAGAACAAAACAACCGATATAACGGGACAGACGCATATGAAGCACCCAGCGTAACAGTAATCGCCGCTAAGGTGTAGAAGAGTGCTGATTGATTCCTGCTGTTTATGCCCTTTTTAGAGGACGCTGAAGCAGAGTAAAAACGCTGACCAACAATGCCAGGAAATTTTCGAAATGGTCGAGCAAACATTTTTATTTTTATTTTATTTTATTTTTTTTGGCCATCATTTGATAACTGGAAAGACTTTACAGCTGTTAAAATAAAGAAAATTTCGGGGTGATTTTGTTAGTGCATATATTCCGCCGTTGTTTCCT